>CAUYRT010021186.1:0-27687 GCA_963574885.1 Lepilemur ruficaudatus | reverse complement strand
GAGAAGGCATGTATTACATGAAAAGTAAAGTAACTGAAATGTAGAGAGATAAAGGGACTATCCCAATATCACAGAAATAGTAAAATTTAGAGCAGGAGATCAAACATTGATCTTCTGGTTCTCAGTCTAGTACCTTTTCCTATAGAAAGGCCACAACTCGATTTGGCTCCACTTCCTGTGTCACAGTTTGGAAAGTGTCTCCCTGCGAAAACCAAAGAACATGAAATTTGCCTCCTGTCCCTTTTCTGAAAAATCATAGCCAGCTATGTATCATCATCATCATTACTCTTAAAATAACTGTCAGTGTTTCTTTCCTCCCTGAATCCTTTCCTTTGAATCTTGTCAGCTGCTGTTCACGATCATTACAACAGGATCTTTCTGAAGGCTTTCATGATGACGTGGAAAAGAAATGCCCAAGGAAATCCTGTGAGTGCCTAACCCAGTAGGTAGGGAGACAGGCCCTCTGCAGAGGTTCGGATCAGACAGAAACCACCACCTGGCAGTCTATAATTCAATGATTCACAGCCACCGCTGAAGTTGGACACAGTGACAGCTGTTTTCATAATAAAATTGCCCCAATGAATCACAGAGCACACAAAGTACGTAAATGCACTTATATCTATGTTTAAGCTTCTTATAGGGACCAATGGGAAGCAATCTTAAGCCAGTGCACTTGGATTTGAAATATATTTGCTTCTGGCTTAGTGAATCTTTGAGGATTCTCAGTGAATCTTTTCTTGAGGAAGAACAAGAGAATATTATTCTAACATCTCTCAGGATAATGCAATCACGCATCACCTCTAGGCTTTTTTGGTTACATTGGCAAGCGTCTGATATTTCCTTTGGCATCTCCATGACTGCACTGGGGATGGACAGATTGAGATACACATTTGAATCAATGAATAACTCAATGAAGGCGTGGGAGGATGAATATGGAATCCATCCCGGTGGTGTGATAAATAAGAGATGTGAACTAAACATACGGATCTCTTCAAATAAAATTATACTTTGCATTGCTTTAATTAATAAGCAGGATGAACTGATTTTTGTATTCCCTAATGTGTGTTCACTATTTCTACTTTACTTCAAATAGTACATTTTATTTACTTTAAGTAAAACTTCTTGCTTTATTCTTTAAATTCTTGTCCATTTCTGAGTTCATAGAGTTTTCTAGTGTTGGATAAGATTTTAACAGAACTATGTCTGTTATAGTTGCCACAACTCTTTCTTTCAATTTTAACTCCGTTAGTGTTTGTGCAACAGAATTTTAAAAATTTCTTGTGTTCTTAAATTTGTGGAACTTCTTCAGAATTTTTTCTATTGCTTTAATCCTTAGAAAGCTCTCATTCCTATACTCGTACAATTAAATATACTTTCTAATTTTAGTTACTTTAGTTATTTTTTATTCTATCCATATTGACTTTATTTTGCTGTATAATGTGAAGTATGAATCTAAATTAATTTTTCTTCATATTGTTATAACTTTAGCCCAACTCATTTTTTAAAGTTGTGTTGTTTATGACAATTATTTTATGTGCTAAATTAAATATATATCTAAAGAAAGTCAATGTTCTAGATTCCTCGACTGCTCCACTGGTCTATATTGTATTTCTTAAAAATTAAGAAATTAATTAACTTAAGAAAGTTTGGATACTAATTCTTAGAATTCTAATATCAGATAAATTTGGTCAAATATTTTTATATCTGAAATTAAAATATTTCAGAATATAATTTAAATTCTCACAAATTTATTTCTCATACCTCTTTTAGTATAATTTTATTAACCTTAAACAACATGACACTATATATGAGTTAATTTGAATATTTATATTCAAAGATATTTATAACAGTGTTATTATTTAATGAGATAAAATATGCCTAAATATAAAATAGTAGTGGAACACATTATACCCCAAAGTTAATCATTAAAGCACCATTAACATATTCTGGAATAACAGCATGGACAAAATTCTTGCTATGAGCATACATGAAAATGACAGAATACATTGTCCTTTATGTATAATTATCCCAATCGTAAAATATGTGTTTATACTTTTTCACTCACAAAACTTCTACTATGGGCCAAAAACTATCTGGAGTGTTGTGGTTATAACAGTTAACAGAGTATGCAGAAACCCCTGCCTCCTGGGACGCCCTCACGGGATTTCTCAGTGTGGGAAGAGCCAGTGGTGTTCTGGAGCTGGCTCAAACCGGATTGCAAGACCAAACCGAAATTTTCAGGAATTTTTCAAGCCAGTTCTTGCTGTCATGGGAATATTTACACTACTGGCAAATGCTGCACGTGAGCGCCCCTGCCCCACCCCACCGCTGCCCGGGAGAGCCAACTGTGAAACATTTATCAGAACACTACTGGGGGAGTCAAAGAAAAAAATAAGTTGCTATATAAATGTATTTTATATCTATTTGGTTAGTAATGCTGAAGAAAAAATTAAAACAATGAAGCGGGATGGAGTGTGGAGTTAGAGGTGCGATGGAGTATCGGATACGGTGACTGGGAAGGTAACACTCAAGGATTCTGAGGTGTGCCCGTGTCTATGTAAACGTGCAGGGGTAACGCGGACATCAAAAAAGAAGTAAAGATTCATGAATCAGTTAGTTACTCTTGGAAATAATTCCAACGGAGAGAATTATAAACATCCCAAGGTGAAAAGATCTAGTTGTATTTTATAAATTTGCATCACTCCTGTCCTTTTCAATTTTAGACAGGAAAGTCCATAGTCCATCAAAGTTTTGGTGACAGAAACCTGAGAAATACACATTAAAACATTAATAGTGTCAAATATGGGAATATGTAAATTATTAGGAATATACGTATGCTAATCCCTTGAATATTAAACAAACAAACAAAAAAACCCAACACTAAATCAGTGAAGTGGGATATCCTGCTAGATCTCTGATCTGGTTTCTAGGTTTTATCCCATGTCTGATAATCTCTGAACCACATGTCATTTGGTGAAAACCCGAAACTCTTATTCTAGCTTCCATATTGACTTCCGCTCAAGATCGAAGCTTTTGAATAATATGCTCAATCAAATGATTTCTGAATTGAGTTGTGTTTGCAGATTGGAGCCACCAAAGGCCTGTGTTACTGAAAGCAGAGCCAGTACTCAGTGGGCGAGTCTACGGACTCTTTTAATGCTTCCCAGAGGAAAGTGCGGCCTGGTGCAGTTTGGAGGACATCAGCCCACATGTCCCTCCATTCTGTGCACTAGGCTAATCCATGCTGCTGTGTTTACCATAGTAACTGTTTTGTGTCAACTTTTCTTGAAGTACTGACTTCATACTTTTGTGTTAGGGTCTGGGTTTCCAATTTTGCTGTTGCTGTTTTATGGGATCTCTAGTTTTCTCCCGGCTTTCCAAAAAGGCCCTCAGTGACCTGGGATGGTGGAGCCACGGCATCTTCTCATGTGGCCCTTGTGCAATGCGGCTCCCCCACTGAGTCCATCTCCTAGGGGATTGAAGCCATTCCCTGGGTTCTATCTGCAGTTCAGCCTTGGACATTTCTCACGATGCTAGCTTTGTACTTTCTTTAAGTTGCAAAATACTTTATTGGGCCCATGGGTTCTGTGCTATGCTTTGGGCTTATGTTGTTTGTTTTTCAAATTGCTGTTCTTAGGGTTTTCATTTACTTTCTTTTCTTTTTTTTAATGTTTTTCTTGGTGTTTCCTGGAAGTCTCTCCTTTGACATAGGACCACTCACTTTGAGTCTCCAAGCAGTGAGAATTCCTCATGCATGATACCAGTAAAGACAAGAGCTTCGTGAAAGTCATTTGTGATGTGTTAATCTTTGTGGAGTTCCACTTTATAATATTGGGAGAAGTACTTAACATTAAAATGAAATGATGAATGTTTAGTAACTAGTTTATAGCAGTCACTAGATAAATATTTGCAGCATGTGAGAGTGTTTTGTGTGTTTCAAGATGCCTTTAAAATTTTGGCTAACCCCACCCCCCCCACTCCCACAGCAAGCCTCACCCGTGCTTCTGTGCTGCAGCTACCGCTGTACTTGTCTGTCTCCTCCAGTAAGAGGGCGCTTGGGCTACTCGAGGCAAGAAAGTATCCCAGCTTCCTGACTGCATCCCTACACCTATCACAGAGCTGGGAAACAGCAATAAAAATATCAGTGTCCATAGCAGTGCTATAATAAAAGGTCTGTAAAATATAGTCCTTGAGAGAGCCCATAATAATGCAGAGAGAAATTGAGTTCCTATTTTTCTGAGTAGCTCAACTTTTTGTATTTTCTTTTGCCTAGCGAGGCATTTATGGTCTTACTCTTCATGAAGCGTTACCACTGAGATTTTCATTTAAGGAAATAATTCCAAGGGAGAGAATTATAAACATCCCAAGGTGAAAAGATCTAGTTGTATTTTATAAATTTGCATCATGGTCCATTTCCAGAATCTGGTAGGTTGATTACCAAAGGAATCCGCCATGGGAAAAGCCTCCCTTTGGATTGTTTGTGCAAATCTGTCTTACCCAGCTGCTATCAAATTATCCCATTTCCATAGAAACTTATTTTTCTAGCCTCCATAATGATCACTTTTTCTAAATCAAATCATTGTATGTATTCAGCCAAACTAATTTGGTCACTAAAATGACATAAAACATTCTGAGCAACATTGAAACCTGGACATAGAATGAGTCAGGAAGTCAAGGAGAATAATTGGCTCCAAAGTTTACTTGTCTTATAAACATTTTTTCTTCTCCCATCACTTAACATTTTCTCCTTGACATTACTTGACTGAGCTCATGCAGATTCAGTCCCTCCAAGGAACAATCCACTTGGGCAGTGTGAACTCTGAAAGGTCACATCTTTTGGAGTTATCTGCCGCCAAGAAGAATGGCTTCCATTTATTTTTCAAGTTGAAAAAGTTTATTTTTTTCCTGCTCATGAAACTCAAAAGTGCCCAGAGTAATTTAACTCAGACTGACCAAACAGAAAAAGCACGTTTAAGCTGTGATAGGGCCTGGAATGTCTGAGTCTGGAAGGAAAATCATTTGGAACTTCTTTTGGAAGCCAGGCAGCCAAATGATGGATTTTGTCTCAAAACCCAAGCTATGCTTTGCTATTGCAATTTATGAAGCAAGGAATTCTCTTAAAATGGAAAACCAAGGTAAGCAGCATGGAAGACTAGACCAGTGGTCTCTAATCCTTTCTGCTTGGCTCCTATCAGCCAAATAAAAGAAAAACTTGAGTAAATGTCACCCCAGTTTACATGTAGCAGAACATCATCTTTGAAGTTTCGAAGCTACCATGAGTATGACATTACCAACTAGGACATCACTGCCAAAGCTTACAGAGGAAATTTCCAAGAAGTGGCTCCATTTTGGACCCCCAAACCCAACCAAGAATCAAAGGGCTCAGAGAGCAGGGAGGGACGGGCTTGCCCACTTCGCATCTTGGCAGAGAGCTGTAGTCCCACCCTTGAGGGGCAGATGGGGCTGCTCCATCACGCAGAGCCTTGAAATGCTTCCCCAAGTTGGGAGCTTGGGCCTCCTGCCTGACTCACACCTGAGTCACCTAGAGTGACCCTGCACATAAGACAGAGGACACAAGCAGAGGGTGAGCCCACTTTCAAAGATTTCAGGGGTCAGAAACCATAATTCTTCCTGGGAACCAGTTGTGCATCCCCAGAGAGGAAGCTACAGAGTGGCAGTAATTCGGTTCCGTTCAAAGGAACAGAGTACAGAGAGACCAAACAGCAAAGCTCCTGGATCCCAGGTGCTGAGGAAGGAGTCCCAGCCACCTGTGATAAAAGTGCATCTGCCTTAGTTAAAAAGACACATCTCCAGCAAGGACTCCTGAAGAACTCTCAACGGTGCCAACAGGATAGAGTCTACTTTTACCATGTTCCAGACTCAGAACGAAGCCCCCGGCTAGACAGGGGCTGCCCCATCCAGGACTGCTCCTCTGACCTTCCTCCTCCCTCCTCTGAGACAGCACTTAGTGAGGGGGGGAGATGTGGAGAGGGGACAGAGCTGACCACACCCTCTCCCTCAAACAAGCCCCAGCATGGGAGGGCTGAGAAATCCTGACTTCTGGTGAAGAGCAAAGGGTTCGAATAATATCCTCAACAGAACAATTTCTGAGTTGAGCTGTGCTTGCAGATCGAGGCCACCGCTGGCTTCTCTGTTGTGGGAAGCAGGGCTGACACTCAGCAGGTGCATATCAGCGCAGCCTCTCCCACTGCCACCCAAGCCCCAGCCCACCCCAAACAACCCAGGTCCCCCCAGTACCCCCAGTGCAGATTACGTAATTTGTAATTCCATAACCAAAGGTTCAAAGAAATAGCTAAAGCCTGATGTGCTGGAAGCAAAAGAATGAAGATGCAGCCGTCACTCATGTGCCAGGGGCTCCTGCTCAGGTGTTTGTGAGACCCCTTCTCTGACAGAAGGTCTCAGAGCAGGCAACCAGGGCCACCCACAAATTAAATATTATCAAGGCATAATGTATTTTCTTACAGGAAAGCAATACATACAGACAGGTTATCCTGAGCACCCCTAGATGACCACCAAACCCAAAATAGGTGCTAGGAATTACACTGTGACTTTGCATGTGCACCTCAATCATGCATGTGATTGAGGGTGTTTATCCCGGGAACCTGCGTTGGGCAAGCAGAAGACCACAGAATGCCCCTGGCCAACCCCTCAGTTCAAGCCCCCACTGCCACCTGTCTTCAGGCTGAGCCTCACAAAGCGGGTGTCATGGCCTCCCGCTGCGTAACACCTGTCCTCAGCAACCCACACCTGGAGGCCCTATGTGGACCTGTCGTTAGACCCACCACCTAATCACACCAAAGCAGTCGTCTGTTCATTTCTCAGATGCACACTGCGCACCCTGCCCCATGCCATGCCCTTTTTGCCCCATCCCCTGTGGGTCCTCTGTCCCACTAGGCTGCAGCTCCAAGGTACCAGGGGCCCCACCTTGCTCTCATTGCTCCAGACACTTACGGGCACTGGCACAGGACTACCCTGAGTAAAACCTTGCTTGTGCTGAGGACAGGCTTTGGGCCCCAGCTACCCGGGAGCACAGACGAGTCCCTTTCCTACTGCCTCAAGCCCCCAACTCACTTCATAGTTCTGGCAAGAACCCCACAGCTTCATTCTGGTGAAACTGGAGCCTCCATGAAGACATGTCCTGCCCAGCCGTGCCGTGGAAGTAGCCCTTCCAGGTTGAGGTCACACCAGCATCAGAACACTGTCATTCTGGCTCCTGAAAAGCAAAGCATACACATTTCAGGAGAAATCCCACAGTTTATAGCTAATGAATTTTCACCATCCCAGAGGGCAAAGTCAGTGTTTTACATTCGGGGTGTGGTGTTAAGACAGAAAGAAACTTTTCAAAAACTTCTTCCCTTAGTTCTAATCATGCTGTAGTGTTGTGTTTGTGATACTTCAGACAAGATTGAGATGTCCCCAGACTCTGAGTTACTCACTGCATTAGGATTGAAAATACCTGGGGGTTAGTATTTTCATGTGCAAATTTCAACATCTGCTCAATAACGTGTGAAGTCCTTATTATATATTTTTGAATAATCATTTTGTTTCGTTGTTTTACTAATATAATCCCTCCAAAATAACTGGGCTCCTTACTTCTCTTATGTAAATAATAGCAGCCTAATTTTATAATAAAACACATTGAGAAGACACATTAACACAAAAAGATTTTCAGGACACAATTATTTAACTCAGAGTCTAGATTCTTGGAAAAAAACGGCTGATAAAATGAAGTTATTTCAGTATATAACAATATATTAAAATGATTTGACATAGGGAAAGAGGACATTAGAATAGTAAGAATATGAAAACAGCTAACTTATTGCTCATTTACAAGGAGATAAACATGGCACTGGGTACTTAAAATACAGTATTTTATTTGATTCTCACAACAGCACTAGAATGTAGGTGTCGTTATTAGATCCATTACGCAGACGAGAAAACTGAGGCTCAAAGAGGCTAGGTGATTTGCCCAAAGTCATAGAGCTAATTAACAACAGTGAGACTAGGATTCAAACCTAGATATTGCTGGCTCTGACTATGTAACTCTTGTCTTAACTCACATACTTATCACAACACTTTCTCGCATATGCTGTGGTTTGCACTCCACACACACACGCACAGGGAGACTTTACTCTTAGGTCAGGCTGAGCCGTACCTCCTCTTATTGGAAATAATGACACTTATATATGACAGCTTTTAAATCTGGATTTTCAAAAAAGGAAAACAAAAACGTGCTCATAATTTTTTTAAAAACTCCGTGTTCTTTCATTGTTGGATGCAAAATTTATATAATATCCATTAGATAAATCTTATTGATACGTTTTTCTGATCCCTTCCATTCTTTCCATTACTTCTGGCTGATTTGTTAGTTTCTTCCAGTATGACCATAAATTTATTATTCATAAATTTATTATTTCTAATTGTACTTCTATGAGTTTTGGCTTATATATTTTCAGACTATGCTATTAGTGACATTTAGGCTGAATATAATGATACCTTACTGAAAAATACATATTTTATCTTTAAGTGATAAATTGCTTAATCCTTAAAATGCTTTCCCTTAAATGCTGTCTCTACCTAATGTTAATATTGCTTCAATCACTGTCTATTGGTCAGTATTTCCATGGTCTATTTTTCTGTCTCTTTACCTTTACTTTTTTGTTTTTTATTTACCATTCTTATTTTAGATGGAAGTTTAAGGCTGGGTTTTATTTTGTTATAATTAAATGTAAAAATTCTTTACTTTATAACTCAAATTTAGTGTTTTATGTTGCAGTGACTCTATTTGTACTTCTTTTTATAGTCTTATTTGGTATTTTCTCTTTGCATGTTTTTTGCTCATTGTTTCTTTGTTTCTTTTTTCTGTCTTCTGTCAAATTGATTAGGTTTTCTTAATTCATTTTCCCTCTAATGGTTTGAAGTTTTCATTCTGTTTCCATTTTTTTTAGTTACCCTCAGATTTTCCTATGACATATTTAATTTAATAAACAAAATTAATCGCTATTTTACTTTTGTCCTGAGCAATACAAAGATATTGAAACATAGGACTTCTGATTTCTAACCTTGTATCTACTATATTACTGCATTTGAGTATCCTAATTATGCCTATTTTTAAACCGTCCCAAAATTTGTCTTTTTTCCCCTAGAAAATGCTGTTTTGTATTTACTAGTATATTTGCCAGCTATTTTTGGCATCATTTTTCCTGGCAACTGACTCCTACCTGGGGTTCAAGTCCGTCTAACTACAACCCATCCTTTAGTAGTTGCTTCTTAGTGGGCTTATATGGGAGACTCTCAGCCCCGGTTTATCTGAAAATGTCATTATTCCTTTATTTGGGTGTTAATTGCTGTGGTGAAAAATCTTCTGTCAATACAATTGTCTTTGTGGGAAAGATTATCTCTCGTCTAATGCTCTCGGTTTTACTAAGTTAGCATAGTTTGTTTTTACTCGCTCTGCTCACATCTGCTGTGCTTCCTTATAATGAAAGTGTGCATTTTTCCTCAAATCTGAAGGTCCTCAGCCATTAGCTCTTCGAATATTGCTGGTCCTTCGCATTCCTTGCTCTCTCCTTCTGGAACTCACATTCCAAGGAATCGGTCTGTCTCCCCGGCGCCCCCTGCCTGCCCCCCCTGCCTGCCATCCCGCCCGCGTCCCACTCCAGCTCCCTGCCATGGTGTGCTCATCTGTGCTTTATCTGCCAGGCAGGCTTTTTATTTATGCGACTATACTTTTCACCTGGAGAATTTCTACATGGTAAAGTCCTTTAAATGGCCTATTTAAAAACATTTAAAAAAGAATTTCTACATGGCCCCTCTTCTAAATCACTTTCCACACTGATTAATGCTTTGTGATTTTCACTCATTCTCTTACCACTTTGATATTTTGGAATATCCTTACATCATTGTTCTTTTCAGATTAATGCACTCTTTCCAGTTTTGAAAGTGCTGACTCTGTGTATTGCATTTGTTGACTCTGCCTCATTCTGGTTCATTTTCTTGGGGGTTGGTTTATAATTCTGATTGTCAGCTCATCTTCCGTGAGGTGGTTTTATCTGTGGGAGTCCCATGACCTCCAGGCTGTTAAATTGTCCTTACCACAATCACTTTACACTTGCTTCTACTAAAATTATGGGAGTTCAATGGTCTTGAACAGTTATTTTAATTTCTCCACTTGGAATTCCCATACCAGGCTGGTTGTACAGATTTGGATTGCACATCTGTGTGTGCACAGACCTGGCATTTCAGTTTTTCATGGGTGACTTTCTGTCTCCCCTCCCCGAGACAGAAAATTCTCTTACAGAATTCTTGAGCTTTTCAGTTTCCATTTAGAGGAAGGGACAGCCGTGTGGTGACCAGACTTTACGCAGGGCCTCAGTCCCAGCTCCCCATTACTGTGGTCCAACAGCCCATCTCCCCTCCCCCACAAGGTGAGACCCAGCCTCTCCCCTGTCCACCAGCCTCTTCATTTGACAATTGGAGAATTCACTCTTTTCATTTTTGTCTGAGGTTAGCTATGTGTCAAAATTACTTTTAGTTTTACCTTATGAAACATAGAATACCCCTTTCACAGGAAGCAAAACTAAGTCTCTAAGTGATTAAGACCCTTGTCTAAGGTTGCAGAGCTAGCACTGTGCCTTTGGGGTCCAGCCCCCACCCATCGGCTCTGTGCAGACTCTTCTCACCAGTCCCTGACGCCCGGTGCCTGGATCGCACCAGGAGTTGTAAGTGCTTGTGGAGCAGAGGGTGGCATGAGGGACCGCCACTGCACTAGACACAGATGCCGCTCAGAATGTGCACGGAGACTCTGTCTCACCATCCAAATTGGTCCCTGGCAGCAGCAGCACCTCTGGAGGCTGGCTAGAAATGCAAGTTCGCACGCAGACCTACTGGTTTAGAATCTGCAATTTAACAAAATCCCCGTGTGACTCCCACCACAGTGCGGTCTGAGAAGCACTGGCTCGGAGTAATCTAGGGTTTGTATTGATATGTGCGAACTTGAAGCCAGGTGGGTGTGGGATTTAGCAAGCAGCTTGTCTGGGAGAAAAAATCAAGGCTCATACTTCTCTCTTCCACCAAGAGCTGCCTTTTGTGGACGTGAAAGCTTTTCCGCTTGAGGACCCCATGCCAATGTTAATCGACCTCAGTCCATTCCCAGGCTTAAGGCTTTGGCCAGTGCCCCAGAGTGAGCATCCCCAAGACCACTGTCCCAGCAAAGGCAATTTTGTTCCTCCATCCACCCACACACCCGCTGCAGGCAAAGAACTTCCCGAGGAGAGTGCTGGATTAGCGCCCTCCGTGGCCTTCCTGGGCCCTGGGTTTTCTTCTTGGGCTGCCCTGGAGACCAACACGGCTCGTGCTTCGGGGTTGAGCAGAGAGGGGCCCTGCGTGAGTCACCTGGGGCTGCTCTAACAAATGCTGCCTACTGAGTGGCTTGAACAACAGATATTTATTTTCTCGTGGTCCTGGAGACTGGCAGGCCAAGATCCAGGTGTGGCGGCATTGGTTTCTCCGAAGGCCTCTCTCCGTGGCCACCTACTCGCTTGTATCCTCACGGGGCCTTCCCTCTGTGTGTGTCGTGTCCTAATCTCCTCTTCTTGTACAGACACCGGTCCTATTGGCTTATGATTCACCCTAACAACCCTGTTTTAACTTAAGCATCTCTCCAAAGGCTTTGTCTCCAAACAGCCACGTTCTGAGATACTGGGGTTAGGGCTTCAACTTACAAATCTAGGGGGAAGCAATTCAGCTCATGACAGGCCCCCACTTTCCACAGAGGAATGACAATAGAAATATTTGTTTTTATCTACATGCTGTGTCCTGCAGCAGCCGTTCTCCCTCAGCTGTTCCCTGCTACTCCTCGTGGAGGTGGGTGAGGGATGTGGGGAATAGAGGAAACTCGTGAGCAAGTAAATATGTTCTTTTTTGTTAAACCCAGCGCTCTTCTCTGAGGAAGTCCATGATAGTCTCAACTTCTCCTCTGGTGTGTGTTTGCAGCTGCTGCTGCCCCAAGAACAAGACCTCCTCTTCAACTCAGGGTAAACCTCAGTCCAGTTTCCTTCTGTTGTTTTAAGCTAGAATGCTTACTTTGACCCCATGTGCAGTCCGCCAGCTGGAATTCAAATGCCCGTGAAAAAATGTTTCAAAGACATGCTTTTAAAACCCACTGCCTGTAAGTCCCCTGAGATGATCTGTTACTGCTTTCACAATTTCTGAGTCCATCATGTTCTCAACCTTGCTTAAATGAGGAGGTGAGTAGATTGATTTCCGAAAAGATTTTGAAGTCTTCAAGTAAACGCCTTTGCTGACTGAGAACATGAAAAGATGTCTCATTTGTAGTTCTCTAACGCTCAGAGTTCTGAGAACTATGAAATGCTTTTGTCAAGATTTTTGTTCTGATTTCTCTTTTATTTCATATGTAGTTTGAACATTCCAAATACAAAAATCTGCAATTTTTAATATTCCAAAATCCAAAACTGTTTGAGCACTAACATGATGCTCAAAGAAAAGGCTCATTGGAACATTTCAGATTTTGGATTTTCCAACTTGGGATGCTCAATTAGTAAGTATATAATGCAAATATTCCAAAATCTAAAATCCAAAACACTCTGGTCCCAAGCATTTCAGAGAAGGGCTGCACAACCTGCACTGTTCACTGTTAGAATACACAGGTACCCAGAGGAGATTTGAAAGTACTGAGATTAAACCCTGGAGCAAATTAAGATAGCTATGGACAAACTGGGGAGAGTGGGGATTACCAAAATATGTGACTCTGTGACTGTACCTTGAGAGGAAAGAAGACTGAACAGTCCTCCCAGGTTAGGGAAATGCTTCTGCTACTCGAGCCTCCACGGTACCACCCGAAACTCTCGGAGCACCAAGATCAAGACCAGCAGGTGAAGTCACTCCCTGGTGGAGACTGAACAGAAAACTCTCCGTGCAGGCAGAGGTCAGGGAGCTGAAGCCCCATTTGCAGGAGATGGGCACAGGGGCCATGCCGGCTGTCCACAGACAGTGGACACCTTGTCAGGGATGTCCCTCCACAGACAGAGCACACACTGTTATCCACTTCACTTCCATCCCTGCAATGAGTGTAGGGTTTGATTAGACAGGCATGGAAAAAGGAGGCGATACAATCAGACCATGTCAGACTTCATAAGTGGTCAATAAAATTTATAGGCGCTGAGCTCTGCACTAGGCCCAGCAGACCAGACCGAATCAGAACAAAATCCCTCACGCCAGGTGCCACATCATCCACCTGAACTTAGAAAGTGAGATTCCGGAAAACAGGAGATTCATAGCAACAAATCAAAAGGGGTCCAGTCAACCTGAGCCGGCTTGATGAGGAAGTCCCCTCTGCTTTAACCCCATAAGGAAAGCAACTTGGAAATACCGGATCCGCTTTTTATTCCGTTTCTGCTTTCTTCAGTCTTTCTGCCTACAAAGCCCACTCCTGTGCTCAGCTCATGGGAGCACCTGTGTTGTAGATGAGATGCTGCCCAATTCATGAATCACAAATAGAAACCAATTAGATCTTTGAAACCCAATGTGTTGCAATTTTGTTCTTTGACACAAGTGGGCAGAGAACAATGATGGGCTGGCATCAGGACTAGCCACCGCAAAGATGCGAGAGGGGCCTCTCCACTCCTCCCCAGTAGGTTTCCTTGTTTACTGGGGGCAAGGCACCCGCTGCCATATTTTTCTTCTTTCCCCTGTGCTGGATGAGGTTGTGGACTGCTGTGCTCCCAGACAGCTCTACTATTAAAATGGGCTGCTTGAGGAATTATCTTCCAACCTTTTCTTGTAAAGTCAGAACCTGTGACTCTCATAGAATCAAACCTAAATTGAGATTCTGGGCACTCCCTTCTCCTTAGTCATTGGAGACACTGAGGCCCTAGCCTGGTCAAGAGTCTCTATTCAGAACTAAATGTTCTGGACACACCTGGAGAACAGTGGGATTAGATTATGATTCTTTCCCCAATATCTACAAACTTCCATGAACTTAGAAAATGACAGAGGGGGCTTCTGGGAGGAAAGGACCCAGGAAAATGAGCCCTTCTCCCCCTTCATTGAGGTTCAGAGATATAAAAACACAGGTGGTGGACGTGGCTGTCCACCAGAGTTAGGTACCAGAGAGCACAGAGGGTCCTGAAAGGGAATCGCCTTTTGCATGAGGACCTATCCATGGTCACGGGTGAGAGAAGACCTTATCATGAGCTTACGTTGGATCCCATCTTGACACAACACATTTGGCAGCATGTGTGAGCCCCAGGGGTAGCAGGGAATGTGTGCCTTTTGGTTAAAAAACAGTAGTAGCAATAATCTTCTAGGATTCAGGCAGTTTGCCTTTGAGATGCCTCTTAATGATGAACCCAAAGTGCCCTAACACCTGAGGGTCAAACAGCATTGACCTTGTAAGAGAGGTACAGGAAAGCCCAAGGGCCGCTGGGGAGCAGACACAGTGTCCTTGTTGTGGCTTTATCAGTGACAGCAGAGCTGTCCAGTTCATCAGTCCAGCACCATGTGAAATACAGCCAGTGTGTTTCCTGCGCAATCCTTTATTTGATTTCTTGAGCAAAGATTTTTGGGGCCTCCATGGGGAGCCTTGGCTTGGGAATTTGGGAAATAAATAGTGAAATTAAATATTTCAGCAGAATTTCTCAGAGATGCCAAAGAAATGTAATTGAGTCCAGAAACTGAAACTTTGCCCTGATTCTGCCACTGCCCAGAGGATTCGCCGTGGGGAGCTGGCGCACAGTGAGAGGAGATGCTGAGTACACGCCGATGCACCACACGGACGCGCTCTCTCTGCCTGGCTCGTTCCACTCGGTGTGATTTTTGAGATTCACTCGTGTTGCAGGCATCAGTAGTTCATTTTTATTTCCAAGTGGCAAGTCGCTGTAATTATACGCCGCGATGTGTACACATTAATCTGCTGATGGGCCTTCAGATTGGTTCCAGTTTAGGGCTACTACAAATAAAGCTGCTGTGAACATTTCTGCCTAAATCTTTACAGGTACACACTCTTTTGTGTCTCTTGGGCAAATATGTAAGAGTGGAATAAATAGACTATATTAGAGGTGCATATTTCACATTTTCAGGAACCTACCAAACTACTTTCCAGTTCCTCCACATCTCTGCCAACACTGGTATGTTCAGTCATTCAAACAGATGGGTAGTGGTTTCTCTTATGGTTTAGTTTACATTTCCCTAAGATGCTGAGCATCTTTTCATGTGTTTACTTGCTACTTTTTGTACCTTCCATGATGAAATGTTTGTTTACATCTTTTGCACTTTTTGTTTTTTTCCCTTATAGTTGAGGGAGTTTTGGGGGGTATTTGTTTATTTATTTTGATACAGGATCTTGCTGTGTTGCCTGGGTAGAGTGCAGTGGGGGCATACATGATCACAGCTCACTGCAGCCTCAGACTCCTGGGCTCAAGCTATCCTCCTGGCTCAGTCCCCTGAGTAGCTGGGACTACAGGTGCACGCCACCATGCCCAGCTAGTTTTTTTTTTTATTTTTTGTAGCAATGGGGTCTTGCTATGCTGCCCAGGCTGGTCTCAAACTGCTAGGCTCAAGCGGTCCTCTCACCTTGGCCTCCCAAAGTGCTAGGACTACAGGCTTGAGCTACCGCACTCGGCCTATCGTTGAGTTTTGAGGGCTCTATCCATGTTTAGGATGTGAGCCCTTTTCCGGATATTTGACTTGCAAATATCTTCTTTCAGATAGTGGCTTGTCTTCACTCCACTAACAACGTCTTTTAAGAGGAGAAGTTTTAATTTTGATGTAATCCAATTTATCCGTTTTGTTTTTCTTTTATGGATTGAGCTTTTGGTATAATATCTTTAAAAATCTTTGTCTAATTCAGGATCATAAAGATTTTCTCCTATGTTTTCTACTAGAAAATTCATAGCTTTTGATTTTACATTTAAGGCTACGGTCCATTTTGAGTTAAGCTTTTGTATATGATACAAGATATGAATCAAAGTCACTTCATTTTGCACAGACATATCCACTGTCACAGCACCATTTGTTGAAATGACTATCCTTCCTCTGCTGAACTGTCTCTGAACCTTTCTTGAAAATCAGCTGCTCATATAGGTGTGTATATTTCTCGACTCTTTATTTTGTTGCATTTGTCTATTTGTCTATCTTGATGCCAATACCACACTGTCTTGATTACTGTAGCTTTATAATAAGTCTTGAAATCACGTAGTGTTGTTCTTCCAACTTTATCTTATTTTTTTCAAAGTTGTTTTGGCTATTCTAGGGCTTTTGAATTTTTTGTTAAATTTTAGAATCAACTTACCAATTTCCTCTTTTTGAAAAAAGCCTGCTGAGGTTTTTTTTGGGATCCCATTGACTCTACTGATTTGGGGAGAATTATGTCCTAATAATATCCCGTCTTCTGACTCATGAGCAACACATATCTTTCAATTCATCTAAGTTTTATTTAATTTTTCTCAACACCATTTTTGTTTTGGGGGTAGGTAGAGGTCTTTCACATGTTTTATTAAATTTATCTCTAACTATATCACATTTTGGTGCTATTATAAATGGTATTATTCTTTCATTTTAATTTCTGAGGGTTTTAATAGTGTATACAAATAAAACTAATTTTTATATTTGATCGTGTGTCCTGCAACCTTGCTAAACTCATCTATTAGTTCTAATAGCATTTTTTTTTTTTTTTTTTGTAAATTCCATTAGATTTACTACATGGGCAATCACTTTGTCTGCAAGTACACCAGGCTTGACCCTGGGCCAGGCCGAGGCCATAGAAGGACCTTGCCGCCTGCAGTGTGGGACTTGAGTCGAAGAGAGCGCAGAGCCACAAGCCGGACCCTGCCCCGGGAGCCCCGAAAACCCAAAGTGAGGGGTCATCTGAGGAGAGGGACATGTGGCAAGAGCAAAAGTCTCAGGGAGACAAATCTGAGCTGGAGAGGAAGGAGAGATGGCCAGGCTGAGGGGAGGGCGTGGCCCAGGGCAGAGCAGGACACCACCCTGAAGCTGACACTGTCCCTGGTCCCCCCTGGCCTGGACTCCACACCAGATGACTCGCCGGTGCCTTGATTCATTACAGCAAGTTTCCTGTCCTGGCTTTTTCCTTTGGCTTGAATGCCCCAAGCATCCTCCCATCCAGTCATTCCACCACCCTCTGTTAGAGCCGTGTGAGTCAAGCCCCGAGCTGGGCATGAGGGATGCAAAAATTAAGAATAAGCCAATAAACATAAATGTTGCCTTTACAGAGCTCAGAGTCTAGTGAGGGAGGCAGACAGACACAACTAAAATTATAAGATAATGGGATTAACCACACGGGGAAGTGATGCAGAAGGTCAATCAAATTAAGAATAGCAACACTAGCTTTCCCCAGGTGAGTCAAAAATCAGTCCTTTAATTAGATCTCCTACTAAATAAGTGGGTTCTTCAGGGAGAGGGAAGCAGAGGGTTTATTCTTGAATCCTCCACAGCTAACGAGGAGCCTGGCTCACAGTCATGGTTAATGCTGGTTTTGAAACTGACTGACCTGGACTTTTCAGTTTTCTGTTCCTCTCCATTTTACATCCTGCTGCCGATTCTGCCCCAGAGCACAGAGCCGGCACAGTGCAGTTCTCCAGGGGTGAGTGTCAAGGGCCCCAGGCGTCCTCACAGGCGGGAGCATGCTCCTGAGCCCTGTGGATCTACTGGGATGTTTGGTTTTGTTTTGTTTCTGGTGGCTAGCAACAGAAACAGCTGTGGCCATGAAAGCAAAAACGTTTTGAATTGGAAGACTGGGAAGTTCGGAGAAGAGAAACGGAAGGACCAGACTTCCCGGCGCACAGCACTCAGGATCGTTCTGGGACGTGGACAGTTTGACCTCATGGCCTGTGCCTCCCAGGCGTAGCCACTGGGGCGGACAGAAGCCCAGTGCCGCCAAACTTCTTTTTCTCTGCATCCAAACTCCAGGGAGAGAACCTGACAGGGACCTTGCTTGGGTCCCATCCTCACTCATCGGTCAGCAGAGATGGGAGTGGGTCAGGATGACTTGAATGACAGTCCCACCAGACTCCTACCTGGTCAGGGAAGACGGCCTCCAGTGCAAAACTGGGGAGGTGTTACCAGAAGACCAGGTGGACGCCAGGTAGGCAGGAGCAAAAACAAACAACAAAGTGGAAAGACGGAAGAAATCAAAAAAGTTCTTGACCACTGAAACAGTCAAAAATATCCCAAAATGGGTACAAGTGACTTTTGAGTCTTCTCTGACACTTCTCTTTTTCACATACCCTTTGCTCACTCAAACAGGCCCCTTGTCATTGCAGGGATCATCTAACCCATGCATCTGCAGGCATTTCCACACACCATCCCCCTAGATCTTTGCACAGCTGGCACCTTCTGGTCATTCACGGTTAGCCAGCTCAGATGCCACCCCCACTGCCCATCTCCTCCCGCAGGCCATCCTGACTCCCTGCTACAGCAGCTGGAGAACGGCGGGGCCACTCACTCCTGCAGAGCAGCCCAGGCGCTGTCCTTGCTTCTGCACCCCAACCCCTAACTGAGGCCCTGCCACTGTGTTGGGGCCCAGGGAGAGCTGAGAAGGGAAGGTGGGCAGGGCCACTCCCAAGCCACAGAGCAGTTGGTTCCACCTTTGCTCCTTGTGCCACACTCAGACCTGTGAACTTCATTGGAAAATGACCAGCCTCAATCTATAGAATGAGAGAAAATTTTTGCATGCTACACATCTGATAAGGGACTGATAACTAGAATCTATTTAGAACTCAGGAAAATCAGCAAGAAAAAAAATCAAACAACACCATTAAAAAGTGGGCAAAGGACATGAACAGAAACTTTTCAAATGAAGACAGAATAATGGCCAACAAAGATACGAAAAAATGCTCAACATCTCTAATCATCAGGGAAATGCAAATCAAAACTGCAATGAGATATCATTTATCTCCAGTGAGAATGGCCTTTATCAAAAAGTCCCAAAACAATAAATGTTGGCGTGGATGCGGAGAGACAGGAACACTCATACACTGCTGGTGGGACTGCAAACTAGTGCAACCTCTGTGGAAAGCAATATGGAGATACCTTAAAGTGATACAAGTAGATCTGCCATTTGATCCAGCAATCCCATTACTGGGCATCTACCCAGAAGAACAAAAGACACTCTATAAAAAAGACACCTGCACTCGAATATTTATAGCAGCACGATTCACAATTGCAAAGTTGTGGAAACAACCCAAGTGCCCATCAATACATGAGTGGATTAATAAAATGTGGCATATGTATACTGTGGAGTACTATTCAGCTATAAGAAACAATGGTAATATAGCACCTCTTATATTTTCCTGGATAGAGCTGGAACCCATTCTACTAAGTGAAGTATCTCAAGAATGGATAAACAAGCACCACATGTACTCACCAGCAAATTGGTTTCACTGATCAACACCTAAGTGGACATACAAGAACAACATTTATCGGGTATGGGTCAGATGGGAAGGGGGAGGAGGGGATGGGTATATACATACATAATGAGTGCTATGCGCACCGTCTGGGGGATGGTCATGCTTGAAGCTCTGACTCAAGAGGGGAGGGGAGCAAGGGCAATATACATAACCTTAACATTTGTACTCCTATAATATGCTGAAATAAAAAAAAATAAAATAAAGATGTCAGTAAAATCATTTAAATTCTCCCAGAAAAGAGCAAGCTTAGAATAATACCAGCTGAACCTGAGCAATCAGATAAGATCTAAAGTAAAGGGCGTGAGCAGAGTGGGAGCCTTTGCACAAGCGTATGACGTGCCCTGTCTTGCCCTGCTTGCTGCCTCGGAAGGATGCTGCTGTTTCCTCCACAGAATGTTGCAGCCCTTGCAAATAGGTAACAAGGGCCTCAAACAGCATTCCTGTGCCTTTTTGCTGGTGATGCTCCTAACTATCCTGCCAGCCCCAGATTTGATCCATATTATCTTAAGCAGCCTTGGTTAAGGTTTTCCACTTTTCTCTGTAGATATGTGGCTTCTTTTCATCTCAAGCTAATGCTCACCTTTTTTCATCTGTTTAATCATCAAGTTAGCTGTTGCCACTGTCCTACGTTTAAATCTCTCTGCAATTGCTGAGTGCCATAGGGAAATGTTTAATCATTCTAAGGGCATGGTTCAGAGGAGAAGCTATCAGTGTACAATAAAAATTCTGAGATGTGTTTATGTAGAATACCCAGTGGTTGAGAGAGTCTCTCTCCTTACCTACTTTTTGAACTTGACACCTTTACACACTGTCTTGGTCCCTGAAGAAACGTCCAATACTTGGCCTTTGTTTTCCTAGATCTCCATACATAGGAAAAATGTTAACAGCATTTGTTATTCCGTAACGGTTTTCACCCTAAGTTTTCCTGAGGCAAAGATAACTCATGATCACTTTTCAATGTTCAAACATTACAGAAATTCAAAGTGTAGACGGAGTATCCAATCCTCAAGGACAATTTTGGTTTAGGTATTGAGTTTATTTTCTGAACTGGTAATACATTCACATGATTGCAAAATCAAACATGTGACAGATGTACACTGAAAAGTCCTTGTCCTCCATCCACCTAGGCCCACCCCACCTCCACTAGTAGCCACTTTTATCATGTCCTTTTGTATCTTTCCACAGTTTCTTCAGCAAATATTAGCAAATACAAATATACAGTATACTGATTCCCTCCCTCCCTTTTACACAAATGTAGCATAGTATATTTGCACTACCTTGCACTTTGCTTTCTTTTTACATAACAGATTTCAGACATTAAGCATGTTTTGATCCAGAATGTAAAGAAACCAGAAAAAAATGGCAATGTGCACATGCAGGCATGCCCACATGCACATGTGTACACACACACACGCATTTTCCTTTTTGGTCTTACTGAGTAGGATAAAGTATTTGAACCAATAATTTTTCAGGCCACTTCTCTGCATGGGCCTTAGGAAGAAATAAACCAGGAGAAATCCCCATTTCTGACATAATATAGCAGTTTAGATGAGAAGATCCTGTTTGATAGAGAGTAACAGAAGGTGAGGTCAGCTGAGCCCAACTAAGAGCCACACCAGCTCAGATATGTATCTTGCTTGTTCAGAAGACACCATGAGACCCAGTTTCTTTTAGGGCCAACCACCATTTGGGTACCTCTCCTCTTTGAGCAATTCAATCCTTTGATTCTTTCATCACAAGGAAACAGAAATCACAGCATACCAAGAGACAGAAATTTTGCTCTCTATTAAATACAGTGTCTATACAAAGAAAAAGAACTCACCATCTGAGAATAAAACTTTTCAACAGTCCAAAGGATCCCAGGGTACAGAGATGATGAAGTTCATTCCTCAGCACATGGCCAACTATGAGGTTTGTTGAAAAGTTCAGCTGAGCCTCCGAAAGCACAATTGTCCTGAGAAATCTGACCCATTTTGTTATTTCTCCCAACACAAAAATTAAAAGTTCATGATGTCAACCAATCATAATCTTCTTTAGCTTATTTTGGACACACACACACACACACACCCCTTTCCAACGAACAAGCAAGCATATTTTTCAGAGGGACTTAGTCCTTTCAAAAGACACCACATTATTCTCCTTCCTCACAACATAGACAAGACATTTTCCGAAAGGAATATAGAAATCCTGGTGTTTCTTGCTTACAAGCAATAGTCCCAGTCTGTTGAAAGGGGCTTATTTAATACATGGTTATATTGGAGGAACTCAGACTTACACAGGGAATTTTTCCAAGGGTCTTCCATAATAGCAGCTCAACCCCCTCTTCAAACAGCAGAACTCAACTTCCAGCTATGTCTCCCTGTTATCTTTGGCCACTTCCCTCTTGTGATAAAACATCAGCCAGTGACAGCATCCGACCTTGGGACCAGAATATGCTGAGGACCATTGACAGCTCTTTATTTTTGTCTTCTTTATGCCCCATTATGCCAATAAATAGATACAGTTTCCTTATTAAATAGCAGAGTGCTCAATTTAACTCAAGAGATACAGGGTATGCTAATTTTTTCCTGTCTTTGCTCCTCTAGTCAACTCAGGAAGGACAAACGTTAAACCCTGTTAAAGGAATGAGGCCAGGTGCAGTGGCTTACATCTGTAATACTAGCACTTTGGGAGACTGAGGCGGGAAGATTTCTTGAGACCAGGAGTTGGAGACCAGCCTGAGCAACACAATGAGATCCCATCTACACATACACGCACACCAAAAAATAGCATGTAGTCCTAGTCCCAGCTACTCAGGATGCTAGGGCAGGAGGATAGCTTGAGCCCAGGAGTTTGTGGTTGCAGTGAGCTATGATGGCACCATGGCACTCTAGCCTGGGCAACAGAGCAAGACCCTGTCTCCAAAAAAAAGAGAGCAAGAGAAAGGAAAAGAAAAAGAAAGTGAAGAAGTGAGGTAAGCAAGAGTTGAGTGAAGAACTGAAAGCAGAGTTGGAGTAAAAACTAAGAGAAGACTCAATAGCATAAATCAAATTGACATTTAAGTATTTGAAGGAATATCAGAGCTGAAACTACCCCTCGGATGTTGTCTCTAACCCCTCATTTTACAAAGGAGTAGAAAGTAACTCACTCAAGATCAACCACATATTAATGGTGGGAGTAGAAACCAGATCTCTCTCCTTTGCTCTTAGTCTAGTGTTCAAGATGCCTTTTCCTGCTACTCCTTGTTTTCTCATGAAGGGAAGGCAATAGCCTAATCTTGTCACGACTCCATCTTCAGAGGGAGGTTTCCTCCACCCTGTTGGAATGCTGGGTGGCCTGTGCTTAATGTCCTGAACTGCACCCCTGCACACTTTTAATTGAAAGGAACAGAAATCCAGCTCCAGCCAGCTTAGAGAGAAATGGTTCTATTCATGGAACCTGGAACCAAACCTCAGGGTGAGTGGACAAGGGTAAGGCTGTACTTTGGGGCCAACCCAAACTAAAAACGCAAATGCTGTGAGGTGTACATCCGTGTATGTCTTTCTTTTCTATCTTTGCTTCTCTCATCACACTATTTCATTCATACAAACTGGCTTTCTCCTCAGCCTATAACCATAGCCAGTGACTGTACCATCTTTGTTGTGAGAGAAGAGACTCTCTTCCCTTGTTTAAAGGTTGAGAATCATCTTGGAAGGCCTCCAGTGCCTTTGGGTCACATGCCTACTCCTGCACCCAGGGGTGCAGAGCAGGAGGGTTGGTAGCACCCACTGAACCACAATACTGAAGTGAGGTGGAAATAGCTCAACCCCAAGGGGAATGCTCTTAGAGAAGAAAGGCTGAGACTGGGAAGGCAAACACTATCAATCCACCTCGCCTTCCCTTCCCTTTTACCTAGCTCTGTCCAGTGACCTCATCTCGACTTTTGTCAGCAGTCAGAATCCTGAGATGTTTTGCTGATACACACCATCTCCTAGACATTCCAGGTCATTGGCCATGCAGGTAGACTACTTACAATGAGTTACTAGCACAGCAGAAATCCAAGTTTCAACAGAAAATCAACGGTTAATGTTTTATCCCAAACCAAGTTGCTAGGTCATATTACAAAAGCAAGAAGTTTTTATTTAAAAATTATTGAATCCTTATTGCCCTGAATTGCACATGACCTTAAATGGCTGAACTCAGAAGACCATACATTACTGAAAAATATTTATCATGCCAGAACACTTTGTCCTAGAGCTGTGGCAAAAAAAAATCTGTCTTTCCTGTATTCCTGTCCTGTCATCTCAGATTGAACCTCTGAGATTTATTTGTTTTATTTTTCTGACGTGGTCAGCTCAAAAAGAATAAATATTTAACCCCTTCCTTTTTATAAGAAAACTACAGAATTGTTTATTCTTCAAAAATCTCAATGACTCTTCAGCTCCTTTTATGAATTTCCTGGTCACAGATATTTTTTAGCCACAGGATTCCAGAGCTTTCCAATATGTCACTAGTTTAAAATTCTATGAAGGCCAGGAGTAGTGGACTTTCAGAGCTCTTCCCTCCATAAGAGTGGAGGCTCCTATGCTCTAAGCCGACTCTGCCCATGGGCCACAATTGATTGTTTCAGGATCGATGCCCTGATTCATGGGTGTTCATCAAAAATCTTCCCCAGAATTTTTTTTAAATTGTGGTAATAAACACTTAAAATTTACCTTCTTAACCATTTTTAAGCACATTGTTCAGTAGTGTTAAGCACATTTACTTTTTCATCTTGCAAAGCCGAAACTCTATACCCTTTAAACAACTCCCCTTTTCCCCCTCCCCCAGCTCCTGGCTACCACTATTCTACTTTCTGTCTCTATGAATTTGACTACTCTAGGTACCTCCTATACGTGGAATCATATAATATGCATTTTTTTGTGTCTGGCTTATTTCACTTGGCATAAGGTCCTCAAGTTTCATCCATGTTGTAGCATGTATCAGAACATCTTTCCTTTTAAAGACTGAATAATATCCTATTGTATGTATATACCACATATTGTTTATCCATTCATGCATCAATGGACACTTGGGTTGCTTCCACCTTTTGGCTATTGTGAATAATGATGCTATCAACAAGGGTGTACAAATATCTCTTGGAGACCCTGCTTTCAATTCTTTTGGATATATGCCCAGAAGTGGTATTGCTAAATCATATGTTAATTCTATTTTTAAATTTTGAGGAACCCCCATATTGTTTTCCATAGTGGCTGCACCATTTTACATTCCCTCCAACAGTGCACAAGGATTCCAATTTCTTCATATCTTTGCCAACACCTGTTATTTTCTGTGTTGTTTCATTTTTTTAATACCCAATATGTGTGAGATTGTTTCCCCAGGATTTTTAACTGGAAATGAGGAGGTCAGTCTTTCCTCTGACAGAAGCTATGCTATGGAGGTGGAACTCTAGAGTCGTTTCTTGACATGTGAAGGAAGACAGCTGAGCTTTTAGGGTACTAATTAACCCTACCGTTCTCCCATCCAAAGTTCTGAACCTAGCTGAAACCTATTTACAGAAGCTCGGTAGACTCCAATAGGGAAGGAAATAGCAGCTTCAGTACTTTTCAAAGTGGATTGGACTCTATGACTAGAAACCAAGTGCAGGCAAGTCTTTCCATTCTCTTCCCCCAACAGATGGCATTGACTCACGAAGCAATGGCAGGCCTGCTATGCCCCATCTTGCAACAGAGGCAGAAAAGGCCCTGGTGAATTTACTACAGAAAAAGGACAAGGCCAGAGGGAAGACTGTGTGCTGCCTCGGGACAGGCAAGATCCAAGACAGAACCAGAAGGGGCAGGCCAACATGCCAATCTCACCAGCCTGAATAAGCCACTCCTTCATCCTGGGAGGAAGAAGGGAGTCTGGAAAAAAGAATGAAAGCTTAGTCCCCCAAACCTTTGAGAAAATAGACACTCCTCTTTATGGGCTTAGACTGATACCTGAAGGGAGGGGGAAATGTCCCTCTCCCCTGCTTCTTCAATATCTCTGACATTTGGCTTTCTTAGCTCAAAGGGCACAGCATGGCCTGCGTGGGAAGGGAACCTGAGGGTAGTGAGCAGTCCCACTCAGCCCTGTGAGGCTGCACCCCGACATCATCACGATTCCTTCAGGAAACCCCTGAGGTCAGTGATTGGACCCCGAAGGTTCTGAAAGGGGTCTGAATAGAACATTGGTTGAATGTACTGGAGGCTATACATGCCCTAGCCTGAAAATTCACTCCCTGGTCTGTTTTCCAAATTACATTTTCTCAGATAGGACATTCAGTAGAGCTCTGGAGATTATGCAGGGAACTCAAATGAAGGCATAAAATGACTCCAAATAATAAATGCCAGCAATATTAAAATGCCCCGATTTGAACTATATGAAATATTTCACATTATTAAATTCTCAGTGAGGCATTAAAGTCTAAAAAAAAATGATCTTTTTCATGAAAATTGAAGTCTAAAGAAATTAAAAGTCCAAATTTATTTCCCCTCCAATTTTTTGTGGTTCAGGGTCAAAGGGGTCTCATGTCCTCTATAGAAAAATTTTGGCTTCAGGCTCTCCAGGATGGCACTCTCTTGGGCAGTTGCCTAGAGTCCATGACCTGTGAACTTAACTGGGAGAAATCCAGTCTTGTAAGGTCAGTCCTGCCACCCCTGCAGCCCTCCCCAAATCTGGCAGAAGTCCAAGACTGGCTGAGGCCCCGTGTTGCTGCAGGCGTAGCTCTCCTCTGAAGCTGCTTCTTCTCAAAACCATTTAAAGCAAACCCACCTCTAAGAAGCAGCTCTGCCCACTTTGAGGTAAGACTCTCCCAGTTCTAGTAAGCGCCTTGCCTCTTCCACATGGGACTCTGAAGTCCCTGATGAGATGAAGCTGTTTCTCATTTCCCCTGCAGTCTGTCCTGACGAAACCCGAAGAAGAAGCACGGCCAATGCTTTCCAACCAAAGGCCAAAGGCATGAGGCCTTCCTTCTAGAAAGAATGGGTGAGACACATGTGTCAGATGGAGAAGAATCTTTTCATTGTAGAGAAGAATCATGCATGTCTAGCAGTTGACCAAACATGAGGAGCCCCTAAATGATTATTATCTTTGTAAACTATGGAAAGTTCGATTGTGGTCCTCTTTTAAAACGCAATCACTTGGAAGGCATGGAAAAATTACGGGCTATTGAGAGTCTTAGACCTGAGGATCTATTTTAACTTACAGTAAAAGGTCTAAAATGTTAACCTCCAGTATAAAATTCAGGGTAAATCTACTCCTATTAGTGAGAGAAAACACCAAACTGTATCTTGTCTATTGTATTCAAAATCTAGGCCCTTCAGACAGATGAGCTGTCTTAACCAAAATTATAGTGGACAAAACAAATTGTTTTAAAAAATCTAGTCCTTAAAGACTTTGGACTTCACTCTATTTAAGATGAATGATTTCAGCAAAAAGTTATTTAAAATTTTAAATATTTCACTTTTTAAAAACAGAAATAAATGGAATGGAAGATTATTCCAAAACATTTGGAGGTATTAGCCAATATAAACTTATAGTTATTATATCAACTAGGTTGGGAAAGAGACTAACTTTCCCAACTTAAAGAAGGTAATATAAGCCCAAGTTTCCATAAAGAACAAAAAGTCAAGAAAAACATGTTTCATCATAGCCTCACTTGCTGTTCTAGCCAAACACAAAAATAGCCTACAGTTTACCTAACCGTGAGCACCAACACGGACCATGATATGATTCCCTGCTGCAGCCTCTCTAATGCACAGCTTCGTTCTTTTGTTATGGTCAGTGACAGTAAATATTTGTGGAATAAATACTTGTGCAGGAGAGAATGCAAAAAGCCACACAATGTGGGAAGAAAACAGGTTTAGAAGTCAACAAATTCTGCTTCTACCTTGTGCTACTTGAAGCCCCCTAGACAAGTTAATCAATATTTCTTGGGCCTCATTTCTTCTTCTTTTTTATTTATTTATTTTTTTTTCATTTCTTCTTCTTTAAAATAATGATAACACCTTTTACCCCTTATTGGTGTGCAAGACTTGGAGTAATGTGTGAAAGTATCTCCTGTCTGGTATATAATAAAGCACTCAAGTTTCAGGAAAGATTTAGGTAAAGTTTGGCTTTGGTATAAAGAAATTAGAGCTAGGCCGGGCGCGGTGGCTCACACCTGTAATCCTAGCACTCTGGGAGGCCGAGGCGGGCGAATTGCTCAAGGTCAGGAGTTCGAAACCAGCCTGAGCAAGAG
>CAUYRT010021184.1:0-22829 GCA_963574885.1 Lepilemur ruficaudatus | reverse complement strand
ATAGGGGGAAGGAAATCCCCTAAAATTGAGTTATGTGAATAGCTGTGCAACTTGGTAAATTTACTAATAATTATTGAATTATACACTTAAAGTGGAGTAAAGGCATGAAAAAAAATTCTAAGACTAGATCATAAAAAGCCTTGCAGTTTTTGCTTGTTTTCGATCACTTTCTCTGGGGGAAACCTGCTACCATTTAAGAAGTCCAGCTACCCTGAGACCCACTTGCTATGGGGAAGCCCAAACTAGCTAAGTGGAGAGATGTTTCACCAGCCCCAACTGTTGCAGCCAGCCCCACTCAGGTACCAGACAACGAGTGAAGAAATCCTTACATGCTTCCAGACCCATGAACATCTGGTGGACACCACTCCAAGTGAGAACCACCCAGCTGAGCTCAGTCAACCCTCAGAATCATGAGAAATGATAATGATCTTGTTTTAACAACATTAACAAGCCACCATGTTTGAAGTGGTTTATTTTACACAGCAGTAGAAAACCCAATACAATGAATTGAATTTTCTACAAGAAAGAGTGTATCATATTTTTAAAAAGCAATAATTTAATCTTTAAATATGTTCAGTATAATTTAACATTGGGATTTTATTATGTTTTACATATGTTTTTAGTTGTATATTTGGTAATTCTCAGTTAACCTACAAATTAACTAGAGCTGCCATTTGTTAGCCATATTAAATAAGTGTAAATTTATTGGACTTAGAATATATACATATAAAAATTATAGTGTCCAGGAATTACATTTATTTGTATAAAAATTTTATACTACCTGTTATAGAGAAAATTTATTGGACTTAGAATATATACATATAAAAATTATAGAGTCCAGGAATTATATTTATTTGTATAAAAATTTTATACCACCTATTATAGAGAATCTCCTTTTTTCTAAGACACTTTTATAAGATTTTTCTTGACAATAACAAAGGGAGGAACATTGGAATGCTTTTTTTATTGGACTTTCCTGATCTAGGAGAATCTAAATCTTTGGCTCTTAACTTTTTGGGGGTCACATGCCCTTGCCCCAGGAATCTGATGAAAGCTAGAGAGCCTGTCTATCCCTGCTCCAGTTCCATAACACTCACAAACACATTGATAAGCAAAATGTTACACAGTTGTAGGGTTTCATTCATCCACTGCAGCCAATGTATAGACTCTAGGTTAAGAACCCTGGTTTAGGGCATTATTATTTCTCAAGAAATGTTGCAGAGCATTATACATAGATCCTATATATTTTTGTTTGCTGTATCAAAGGAAATTATTTAATTCTAATTGCTTCTATTAACAAAGTTAATAACTCAGCCAAAACAATTACCTGAATTAAAATCTCACTAATTTGAAACTTTAGGTCTTTTTTGTTTGTTTGTTTTGTTTTTTTGGATAACATAGGGTAACTGTTCAGCTGGTATTTTGCAAAACCATATAGAAGTTACAAATGATGCAATACAGATTTAGGTGGAAAAGTGTGAAGAAAATCAGTAATGCCTCCTTAAAATAGCTGCTTAACTATTCTGTGTGTGCTAGGTATAAATGTGGCACAGACCTAAGACCCTACTTCGGGCCTTCATGTGAGACCAGACATTGAATAAGTAATCCTTTGTGATTATAATCTTTATGTGTGTTCTGAAATGTATTTCTCCTAAGTGAGATACAGCTCTACATACTTTTGGCTTTATTAGTAAGAAAATATATTTCTGAAGACACTAAGGATATTTGAACTAAAGTAAGGAAACAGTGCACCCTTGTGATAAAATTTGATCTTTAAAATGCATGTTTCTTTGAAGACCAATCCATTTTTTGAAGAAATATCAGAAATTTTTGAGTTGAGATTCAGTGGGGGTGGGGCAGGGACAGACAACCCAAGAGAATCATTTTTACTGCCAAAATCAATCTGTATTGCAGCAATTGGTTATTTTCAATTTCTAAGTATCTCTAGAAGTACTATGTAGAATTTACCTTAAATGCTTATTAATTTGGGGATATTTAGTTGTGTAAAAGATTTATGCTGACATAAGCTATTCATATATTTACATTTTATAAATTTATATACAATAGTATTGTATATAACTATTAGTTATATAATAGTTGAGTTATTTTTAGAGGTGAAGAAAAACAATTTAGAGCCTGTTTACTTTTATTTCAGATGTTACTAGAAGGATTTGTAAATATTTTCTTAACTTATCTTGAATTGCATAGAGATAATAATTAAAATTTTGACTCCATTCCAAGGCATTTTGTTTTGGTTATCTATCATTCCATAGAAACCACTACAAAACTTAGTAGCTTAAAACCACAATTCATTATTGTCACTGATGATTTGGGGCTCAGTTGGGAGCTTCTCACAATTTCTCCTGTGGTTACAGATAGGTGTCAGCTGGGGCTGCAATCATCTGAAAGCTTGACTGGGCTGGATGTCCAAGGGGGCTCACTGTATGTCTTGCAGTTGAAGTTGTTAGCTTAGCACTGAGCTGGGGCTTGCCACTGGGCACCTGCACACAAGTTCTTTGTCTGACATGCTTCTGACAGTGTGGTGGTCTCAGATTGCCTGCACATCTTACATGGTACCTGGCTTCCAACAGATAGGGAGTTGAAGCTTCCTGGCCAGTTAAGGATTACATCAGGAACTAACACAGTGTCAATTGTGCCACATTCTGTTGGTCAGAGCAGTAAAAGGTCCTGCCCAGATTCAAAGGAATGAGGCAATCAACTCCAGCTCTAGACACATGTGAGGTGGGAGATATTATTGTGTGCATTTGGAAACCAAATCCACCACACACCTTCCTATAATATAAAATATGTACAACAAATTGACCGTGTATTCTACATATAAACTGCATGTAGGAGGACATGAAAATGCCCCTTCAATTATAATAAGCTTTACCAAAAAATAACTCTGCTTTTAGAAGTACAGTAGGGCATAGGTGGCTATTTCACCTCTAGAGATGGGCTCCCTGCAATAGTTCAGAAACAGTTGTATCTAGGTAAGTGGATGGGGTGAAAGGAATTCTTATTGGGGATTTTGTGCCAGGCACTGTGAGGTGACTTTACCCATATTACTGATTTATTCTTCTCCATAATTTAATAAGATTTTACATATGAAGACATTAAGAATCAAAATTTTAAGTGACTTTCTCAAAAATTTCTATCTAGTAAGTAGCAAACCTGGAATTCAAACTTATGCCAGTCTAACTCCAAAACCTGCGCTTTTTCTACCTTACTTATTACCATTTTCATGCCTGAGAACTTAAAACAAATGTAAAATAGTACAATGAAAAACAGTCCATCAGATTTTCACCCTTGCATAGATCATATAAAGGAAACGAAAATATTTTTTAAAAACTTAAAACCTTTTGGGCTTAGATCCATTTTTTTTTTTTAAGGATGGAATCCCATTATGTTGGCTAGGCTGGACTCAAGCCCCTGGGCTCAAGCGATCCTCCTGCCTCAGCTTCCTGAGTAGCTGGAACTGTAGGCTCATGCCACCACATCCAACTCTAGATCCATTTTAACATAGACACAGGTTTAAGAATTTTCATCAAATAATATTAAATATGCTTAATCTGGTTTTTGCACTTCTAGCCAAAATAGTGAAGATCAAGTTCCACTAGGAAGAAAGTGCTTTCAAAAAGCTATCTGGTTTTATAAGGGTATTATAAGGGTATTCTACTGCAGTAATTCTCAAAGTGTGGTCCTTCAACTGTCAGCCATTGTGGGGAATTGTTAGAAACACATTTTCAGGCCACACCCCACACCTATTGAATCAGAAACTCTGGGAGTGTTTTAACAAGCTTTCCAGGTGATTCTAATTTACCCTTAAGTTTGAGAACTACAGAAATCCTGTTTTTGAAAGACAGTATACATAAAGAAAAGACACATGTTAAAGGAGAAACACTGTGGAAACAGGTGTTTGTTGTGATTAAAGAGTTATCCGACTGGACACCACCATTGAGGCATAGACTCAGGCAATCCTGGGATTAAAATGGTCCTTTGAGGCCACCTATTTTATAGATTTTCAAATGCCTGATTGGCCAGATGTGACTCCCTGGGGCCCCACCAGAGATTTCTAGGGTAGGGTACAGGAATTGATATTTGCTACAAGTACTACAGATTGTCATGCTCCCGGTTTGAGAATCACAGATTCAGACACCATAACTTACTCCCTCCCCTAGTTCCAGTTGCTCTTAGCACTGTCATTGCTCTTACATTTGAATGTTCAGCTCTCATATTCTTTTCCTTCTCTTCATGCCTGTTCCCAGCACAAGCCTTCTCTTTTTCAAAAGAGATCTTTCCTATCCTCCTAAGTGAAGTACCACAAGAACGGAAACACAAACATTACATGTACTCACTGTTAAATTGGAACTAAATGATCAACATTCATGTGCACACATGGTAGTAAAATTCGACAGAAATCTAGCAGGGGGAGGTGGGTGGAGGGGACAGGTAAATTCACACCTAATGGGTACAATGCACATTATCTGGATGATAGGCACACTTAGAACTTTGGCTCAAACTGCACAAAACTAATTCAAGTAACCAAAACGTTTGTACCCCCATAATATTCTGAAATTTAAAAGAAAAAAAAACTTCCAGAAAAAAGGTCTTTCATCTGATGTCCATGCCCATGTGTTGACATAGTCATTCTTCTCTGGACATACCCTCTTGAAAAGTGTCATCCAGGATTGAACCCTATAATCCAGATTTAGTCTGAGTGATTAAAAATTGAGAATTGTTGCTTCCCTGGGTCTGAACATTCTGGTATTAATGTACCTCTACAGTCTAATCACCTAATTAGCTAATGAAGAACATATAAAGATCCAAGGCCTGGGATTATGAAGGGGGGACACATTCTTCTTACCCAACTTCCTAGAGTACAAATATTTTTCGAAAAAGATGACAGTGCAAAAGTACATAAAATTAACTAAATAAGTTGTAAGACATGGTCCTAAACTATTTAATTATGCTTTGCCTATACCATGGGGTCTGAGCTGATTATAGGCTCTATATTTTGAAGTTGCCAAAAAGCAACAGCTCCTCCATTGCTGTACATATATGCCTGAGTTTTCAACCTAATAATATTACATCTATCCCTATAAAATTTTACCTCACTAAGTCACATTGTCAACCTTACAGACATTCCAGATGTTACTATATGTGATTCTGTCTGTCACCACATGCAGATGCTATCCCTCCCAACTGTCAATGCTTCATCAAGGACTCATTATATGTTTTCAGTAAGACCAGGCAGGCTTTTAAAACCTCTCTCCAGAGGCAACAAAAGCAAAAGATTTACATCGTTTTTCACCAAAAATATAATAGCTTTCCAGTTACCATGTCAGAAAGAGGAAACTAAGTTCTTTTAGAATGACTCATACTGGCATCACAGGAGAAAACGTACGTTGTGAACTCTGATGGCAATAGGGGAGTTGACGAGGCCAAGCATAACACAATGTGGTATGGTGCAGATGGTGGTGAACTGTTAGAGTACATATATGATCCTATCCGAAGACATTAACATCCAAAAATTTAAAAACATTGATGACCAAAAACCGTGTTTTTATAGACTGTATTCAGTCCAAACTTTAGAGACAAGTCTCTTTGGCTTGTTCTTGTGTTGATTTAAACTGTTCGAATAATTTTTCTCTGAAAGAATTCCATGTCCTTTTTTTCCCAGTAATTCTCCAGTCCATAGGTATGAAATCTATCATTATATACTTAGAATGCTTAACTAAATCTAGACTACCATACTTAATTGGTATAAAGTAAGAGTAAACATTTTAAAGATCATCACCCACAATGACATTTAAGATAATCAGCAGCAGTCAATATTTGTTAATTGCCTATTATGTACAAGGCTATATATTAGGTAATAAAGATACTAGAAAATTAAGAAGTCTCTCCCTTCTGAGAACCTATGATTTCCAGTGAAGCAAGCAAGATATACAGATAATGATAGTAAGAGTCCTAGCTCTTATATTTCAGAGCAATAATTCTTAATCCTAGTGGCACGTAAGAATTACTTGGGTAGCTTTAAAAAAAATACCAACGTGATGGCCTAGCCCAAAGATCAGAATCTTTGCGGTAGGGCACAGATATGTGAATTAAATTACAAAGCCAGAAGTCAGATATTTTTAAAATATAAATTTTATATATATTATGTTTTTTAATACATCATATACTTCATCTCCCAATTCTTATTTGGTATCCTTTTCCAAGCATTATATTTAGCGTCTAGATTTTCACTTTACTCAATCTAAATATTCTAGATTTCTTTATTTATAAATAAAGTATTAAATAGATAAAACCCGATCTCTATTATATAAACAGAAAATCTGTTTCAATATTAAATTCCAATTTTATAATTTGCCCTCTATAAATCCAATTTATCTTTTATCCTCCAAAAAATATTTGTGTCTCTTAGCCAAGAAAAAATTTTGTTTTTTTCAAAAATTAATTATATTATCTCTACACAAGTAAGTTTAAACAATTCATAGCTAAACATTTTGTCTGTTCACTAGCATGCTCTTATATAACTTGTATAGATTATAAATATTTAAATCTCTCCTAAATTATGTTCTGCAATGGAAATAACAACAGACCTTAGTTGGAGGCTGAGGGTGAAGGTGTTAGCATCCCGGTATCTCTAATCCTCTTAGACAGAAGCTTTGAAAAGTCTAGCCACAGATCACAGAAACAGTAGTTATATAGTTAACAAGAAAAATGCTTGCTTATTCAGTGATGCTAGAAATAGTGATGTGGCAGAATTGTCTGTTAAGCTAAAAAAGTATTTTTGATATTCAAGCTGTACTCATTTTTTTTTTTTTACCACGAGAGGTCCCTAAATCCTATTTAATATATTCAGGCCATTTTATGTGCATATTAGACTGTTCCAACAGTTTACTATTTTTCCATGACTCTATATTAACTAAATTTTTAACATAGGAGAGCTAAACTTTTGTTTTTTAGAATCAGCTTTGTAAAAAATTTACTTTTAACTCCAACTGGACATAGAAAATACCAGCATCTAAAGATATAAGAGAGGTGAGGTGGAAAGGCAGGAAAATGAATTACACAAAGTGGCAGTGAAATAGAATTCCTTTAGAGGTCAAGTGAAAACACAGGCTACTTTGTGAGTTAAGAACAAGCAATACCATTTCTTTCCACCTTAGATCTAAATTCCCCGTTTTGTTCAGTCAGTGTTAATCTTTTAGAATCATAATTAAACATTTTTTTTCAACAGGGGTTAAAAAAATTGAAGAGTACATTAGGGTAACTTTGATAGTACATGAATAATACAGTTTTTTGTCATTCACGGTTGGCTATATGTTGTAAATTATGCTAGAATGTAAGGAGACAAATGTTCCTGGATCCGCCCCTGCACTAATTTAGGTATTCATGCATTCAGTGTAGTATGTTTAATATAACTCTTCCTTTGGTTTAATAGCTTGATTTATTTCAATAAAAAGATGAATGTCTATTCATGTAATTTTATCTCCTGTTCCTTTAATGATTTGACATTACAAGGGGACAAAAATATTTTCTCCAGTGATCTTTTGTAGTAAGGGCAACTCATAATCCACCATCGGGTATCTAATTGTATAGGGCTTGTCTTTTTTAGTTTGTTCATTTCAGTCTAGCTTGTGAACAAAACGAAGACATCTCCATTATTACTTAAGAGAATAATTTTCTGATTAAACTATTAGGTTTGCACTCCTTTGAGTTAGGCATTACTAATTAAGAGATACTAATAAAATCAATCTAGGTAAGAAATTTAAAATACAGTATTTAAATGTATATGCTTTATTTTTTATTGGCTTAGAAATGTTAATAGCAGCTTTTTAATAGTAATTTATGTTTTGATCGCTAGATGGCACTAAGCACATGTAGCTAAGAAAAAAAAGAACTTTCTCAAGTTCTTTTTCAGTTTTTTTTCTGAATACAGAAGTTTAACTCTATAAATGTTTTCAGCATTACATACTATAAATCTTTTGTTATGCAGCCCATAAAATTTCTCTTACATTAAAACCTTTGTTTCTCAGAGTGAAATAGTCTCACATATGACTCCGTTGGTATACGTTCCGAGAGAGACACAGCCTCTGAAATTACTTTGGTAGTCGCCCACTCATCAAACTATTCGATTCTTAACCATTTAGCTTTATTGTTATCACTTTCTTAAATTGGCCTTTTCTTACTAGTACCTTTTCTTTTCTGGAAAACAGAAAATACATTTTAATTTTTTTAAGGGCTAATATTAATATATAGTTTCTGGGATAGGAAGAGATCCCAGAGATTTACACACAGAGGTTCCTATAGGACAAAATACAAGACAAGCGCAGAGGTTTTTTGTTCTTGGTCCCCTGATGTTTGAATATTATTCTCACGTTGTAACATATTCTTTCTTTTGTTATTTTGGGGGGGGGGTCTGGGTATGATATTCTTGCGGTGTGTTATTTTTCTTAAGAAGCTTTAAGTTGCAAATAGTAACTATCCTTAATGTTTAAGCTATTATTAAATTGAGTTATTTCACACGACCAGATGTTCAGAGGTTGGGTGCTACTTCCAATGGTGGTTAGGTGGGTGGCTTAATCAGAAACCCAGTGATGCCATCAGGGGCCCAGGTTCCTTTCATATTTCCACTCTGCCATCCCTAGTATGTCAGACTTATGCTTTGTGTTGAAGAAAGCTACTGCAGTTCTAAGTCGAACTTGTAATTGTGGCAAATTCCTGTAGTAGAAGAGAGGACATTTCCCCTTTGTATGTTACTTTTTATCAGTGGTATACATTACTTCAAAATTCCCTAGCAAATCTTGTCCAGTCATTGCCATGACTGGGTCTCCTGAACTTCCTAAACAATTCACTAGCAAGGGAAGGAAATTGCTACCACATGTGTAGATTGAGAGGGACCCAGATCCTCCCAAAGAAGGATGAAACCTCAAACAAAACCCAGAGAACTGTCCAGCAAGGAAATTGGCGAGTAGATTTAGCCAGGCAGGCAACAGTATTTGCTACCATTTGTTTTGTTTGTTTCACTTAGAGAGTCTTTTCTATCCTGATATTCTTGAAATACACCTTTCATTTCAGTTATTTCAAGTGCATCACACTGGACAAAGTTAGAAATACATCCCATATCTAGTTATTGCAGAATCTGTCGTTCAGTACAAGCTCTTTAACCTATTGTTTTGTCTATGTGTGTATCCTTTTCCTAGCAGTTAGAGAAAGTAAGAATGTGGATTCTCTGTATCTACTTATTCTGTCATGCTCAGAGAACAGTATTTCCAAAATGCTTTATGATCTAGTAGCATTTCAACCAAATCTGCAATTGTCTGCTAAGTACTCACAACTTTAAAGGCACTCAGTCAAGCACTGTAGGTGAAGCTAGCCAGGCTGTCTAGCGATACTGCCACCATCTGCCTCGGAGCTCAGCCTGACCCCTTGGACTCTCTAAAGGGGCAGAGCCAGCAGTCCCAGTTCAGTGATTCAGGCCCTTCAATCTTCCCTGTCAACTGCAGTGCCTTTTGGCCTCTTCTAGCTTATTTTGCTCTGGTTTTTCCATTTGACATCTCAGCACTTCTCAGAGGCTATGGACTGGTTCCCCTAGTATGAGTTCTATCTGAAACAACGCTACTGTGACTCTAAGGAACCCAGCTCCCTTCTCAGCTACTTCATGCCCAAGATGTGTTCCTGGTACATTATCTAAATGTTTATTTGTTTCTTATCTGTATTCAGCAAATATATGTTGAATGATTACAAGAATATTTATTAATAATTGATATTTCAAATGCAGTAAGGTTTTCACTGGTTTGAAAATGCTAATTATTTTGTGTTTCTTATATCATCTGAACAGTTTTCAGTTCTTTTCAAATAGCTAACCATTATTATCAACTGACATTTTAAACCATCATTATATTTTTAATTAAAGAACAAAAATTATTCTTAGAAACTAGTATGAGTATCATTGCTAAGTTGTTCAAATCTAGTCTTTATCCTTTTAATTGTATTTGTAGCTTTGAAAGAGATTAACTTGTTTGAAAATATTCAGTGTCAAAAATATTTTAGAAAAATCTCTGATATTTTTATTTTGCAGAAAACTCTGGAATGTATTTTCCAGAAATAAAAAGAGATCCAGGCAGATACTTACACAGTTGTCCCGAATCTGTTAAAAAGTGGCTTCGACAACTAAAGAATGCAGGAAAAATTCTTCTGTTAATTACCAGTTCTCACAGTGATTACTGTAGACTACTCTGTGAATATATCCTTGGGTAAGTGATGACTTGTTTCATTTTCATTGTCTTACAAAAACTGATAGCAAATTAGCCCAGTGCTTTTTTAAAAGTGTCAATGCTGACTATATCATTATATTAAACAATGCTGAATCATAGTTTTTTTGTCTTATAACACCCCTCAATATCTGCCAACAGCAACCCATCCCAAGTACATTTTCACAAAGCAGTGGTAGTAGGGCCAGTATGCTCGCTCATAGCTCACTAATGCTCTGGGCTTTAGGTTTTCTGAAAGGTGAATAGAGTGTATATCCTTCAGTCTTCCATGAATTTGGTTTCTCAGCTTGGGTGATTATTGAAGGACAGTGAATTGTAGATTACACTCTCTGACGGATGCCTGGAGTGCAGCCACTCTGTAGCCATTTCAGTGTGCAGCTGTTAATACGTACTTTTACCATTTAGCACAGCCAAGGATGCAGTTGATATCCACGAAAATCAAGGAAGTGCATAGACTGTAAAATAAGACAGACTTGGTACTGCTCTACAACTTACTATGTGACCTGGGGCAGATTTTGTAACCTCTTTAAGCCTCAATGTCATCATCTTAAAAATGGTACAATAATACCTCATAGGTATGAGGGGATATTTAAATAGCAGTAGCAAAGTATGAGAGTAGTTGATAAGTTTTCATGTGTTAATACTTATTTTTGTCATTCTCATGGACTATACCAGGAAATGTCCATGATCAGAGCAAGATTCTGCAATGGGCTGCTAGATCTCCCCTAATGTTTCCTCAGATTTTAGTAAATACTGTCTTACCATGAGTATGGAGCAAAACCTACCTCCACCAACTTTCTTAGCCTCATGATTTCCATGTTCCTTAGCATGTGTGTGGGTTTAGTTTGTTCTATGATATACTTACTATCTGTGACGGGATTTTCTGCCTTCTGAATAATACATAGGTTTGGGATCCTTAAAGTGAATTAAGGCTGAAGTCCTAGATGCCTTGGAACATGCCTCTTATAGAGACATTTACTGCCCTGGTAGTGGGACCGTGCTTTAGAATAAACACTCAGGAGTTTTAATTCCTTTTTCGTTAGCATAGATGGTCAAAATTTTTCTTCTCATCTTAATTGCTATTTATTGCTCTTCTGATTTGTAAAAATATTCTGGAATGATGGGCGAATATTGTCTCCCCAGTGTGTCAGTGAGCCCCTCAGGGAGAAGGACTGCCTTTCCTTTGTCATCTCAAATAATCCTTAATATAATACTAAGTACAGATTAAAAATCATTAGTAGTTGTCATCTAAAAATTGCCACCTTATAAGGCTACATTGATTTTCAAAATAAAATATCTTTTTGAGCATTCTCTGGAAGATGGCACCTGACTTGCTATAATGCTGCTTTCTATAGGACCCATGTAAACACACAAAATTATTAACTCTTTCTTCAAGCTAGTAAATCCAGACAAATTTCAGTCCCCAAATTTGAACATAGCTCCCAAGTATTTCTAGCCATTAAAAACTGTTGAATTCATCACTATAACTATTACCATCATGAGAAAAGCCAGCTCAATACCTAGAGTTGATATACCATTTTTTTTTCCTGCTTATGTTTGTATTTCAAGGAGTTGTCAGAAGACTAGTGCTCAGCCGCCTTCTATTTTCAGTTTAATATTCACTGAAAATGTATAAGAAAAATACAAAGCATGTAAAGGTTAATTAAAAGATAAGAAATGATGCTGTGGTAAAATAGATAGGTAAAGTGTGTTTCATACAGACCCTTTCTGTTTCCTTAAAATAAATTTATGGAAAATTTTGTTGCTTTTTAGGAATGATTTTACAGATCTTTTTGACATTGTGATTACAAATGCATTGAAGCCTGGTTTCTTCTCCCATTTACCAAGTCAGAGGCCTTTCCGGACACTCGGTAAGTTATGTTTGGTTTCTTGCTTATTCTGTATACCTGTTGACAAAGCACTGTGCTGTGTGCAAAGCACTGTGTTAGATGCAATACTATGTTTTCTTTCCTCTAATGGGGGAGAAAGAAGACAAACTTATGTTTGTTCTAAATTTTACTCTACCACTTTATATCATAATTATTTGTTTGTATATCATTCTATGCCTGACTGTAAAAATAAAGGGCTTGGACTTTACCTTAGTTTTTAGGGCCTAAATAAATATTTAAGGGATGAATTAATTGGATTACTTTCTGGAACAAAAGTGCCTGAAGAATACGAGGATCCTAACACGTGAAACAGTCCTCTCTCTGGGAACAGGCAAGGCCTTCAAGGAAGGGTACTTATAATTGTCACTCATGTCTTAACAGAAGAGACTGATAGGCAGAGAGGAGGATTGAAAAGAGTGATCAAATTTTGCAGATGAAAAAGAATGATAATAGCAGAGTGAGGCACGTAGGTAGGTGCTCTCTGAAAGCTGCTTGAATAAATATATAAATGAATCAAAAGTAGAGCCTGGTCAGGAATGGAGGAGTGATACATTTGGGGCAGTGAAAGGCAGTGAGTTTGGTTGTTGATATCTGTCATGTCTTTTGTTTCTATTTAAGTAGATGTCAGATAAGCTCAGTGACATATTAACATTTGAGGACCATTCAGAAGTTCTCTTAGGGGATGAACATCTAAAGTAAACCCAGGAATGGTTAGAAGTTGAACCATGGTGAATGATTATAAATGCATATAAGGTCATTAACAAATTTATAGACCTATATGGTGATCTAGCCATGTAACAAACTGGGCCAGGAGTCTCCTGAAGGTTCTGAGGGAAGGTACCCTTCCCTCAGACCCACCCCCAATCTATATTTATCTTTTTATTCGTTTTTTCTCTTTCATCCAAAATTTCTCCTTACTGAGAGGCTCTGGCAGCTATTGTCTCTGGTCAGCCATCTTCCCCACCAAGTTCAAACTACAGTTTTCAAAAGAGTTTTATTAATAGTTTGATTTACTAATTGCCTAAATTGGCAGCTCCTCCATCTCTGTCCAACCCTCATTTGCTTCTTAACTTCATTAAGTCAATTTTTTTGGTGGTTTGTAGGCCATAGGAACAAGTTTGAACTTTGGTCTCCTATGACTTTTTTTCCTTTATAGTTATTTGATAACCCAAACATCTATTAGTCATTCAGTTAAGGGGTTTGAGGAATAATTTGGATATTTTCTAGAACTTTGGTATAGAAAATTATTTTAATATTTTCATAGGAAGATTTTTTTCAATTAATGCATTTTTACCTAGCTATTAAGACTGCTTTAAACTGAAGCTGTGACGGAATTGAATTTTAGGAAAATAATACAGGTTTGCATTCTTCATAAAATAGTGCTATTTTGTCAGTGAATTTGAGGGAGATAGTAAAAATAACAATAAACTTTGTAAAGTTAAGTTCAAAATGCATTCTGAAGTTCCCCTTCTCTATCCATTGCTAACCTGTCTTTGATAGAAATGGAAGACTGCAAACAGCACTGAATTTGAGCATGGTATGAAAATGTCACAGACAGTAGGCAGGGGCTTCTTTCAGGGTAAGAACAATTAGCTTACCGGTGCCCTCAGGGATGCCAGATAAAATTTTGTGTGTGCTTTAGTTTCTTCTTTGTGGCAATACCATGAGCCACATTCAGGTCCAGGAATTCAGATTCTGAGATGGTCTCTGGGGCTGTCATCTTACTCTATGTCTTCCAGCCCCAATTTGAAGTCCTTTGAGAAATAAGACAGCAAGAAGCATTCTTGGCTTGGCTTTGATCATAACAATTAGGTAACTGGACAGATTCCTTAACTTTTCCAGATACCAGTTTCTTCACTTGTAAATTGAAGGGATCACAGCTAAGAGTTCATAAACACTTACTATGTTCCATGTGTTTCATCTTTATCCGTATTAGTTTATTTACACAACCACTCTGTGAGGTAAGCATTGTTATTATCCTTACTTTAAAACTGAGGGAACACATCATAGTCACCTTCTGTACTCTTTGTCCTCTTTTATTTTGTTCTGTGTCTTCCCACATCTTTATCTTTCTGTATCTTCTAACATATTTTTAATTGAATGTTTTGAAATCGGTGTCCTCATTGTACTCCTTGCAGGGCACACTCTTTAATATTATGTGAAAATAGAAGTGCATGTAACTATTTCCTAAAGACTACGAAAAGAAGTGTGAGTGCCCTACTTGGATTTGTGCACATTGTACTTGAAATTTCCATGAGTTTGTTCCTCTGGACTATACAGCTTTCACCTCAGCTCTCTTGCTTTCACTGACCTCGTAGGCTCTCTACTAAGAGAATTAATAATTTTCTGAGTCCCACAGCTTTTAGCTGTGGAGGTTCTGCTAGAACCATTGAAGCTGCCTTCATGAATTAATTATCCCTTAAGGCAGCTTCCAGCGTAGGAGCTAGAAACAGGGAGGGTAGGTGATGTTTGTATAAAGCAATGTTTTTTATTTTGGTTGGATTTGGATTTTTTGCTTCTCATTAAATTACTAAGTTCTGACATTTGAGCAATTATTCTAGAAATTATTTTTAATAAGCAGTAGAAAGATTCCTTTCTTTACCTCTCTTGCAAAGTGAGTATCTACATATCAAATGTAAATCAGCTTTCAAAAGTATTTCTCTAAATTATTTATTTTCCAGTTGCCATCAAACCTACATTATTTACATTGTAAGACATTCTAGTGAATAAATAGACAGGCAGACACAACACTGTGTGTTCACTGTGTTGCTCCAGGGAAGTAGTGAATCTTACTAGATCCTTTTCATATTAGGCTGATACGTGGTTTGGCATACTACCTATTCTTTAGAGAGTGGGATTTTCATTTGATTGTGCAGAAGAATTTTAAAATAACTGCTGAAATGGCAGCAAGATAGGCATAAATATTTCTTGACCACAAGCTGCCAGTTGCTATGATGTGGCTTTAATTACCTATAAATGTGTTTTTAGAATTCGTTCTTCAAAATATCTGAGGTTATGTAGAAATCCACGTCATGTTATTGTGATATATTTGACTCTTTTTTGTTGTAGGATTAATAAATTGCATTCCATTACAATTATAGTGACCAACATTTCACTTATTAATCTTTAATTCTCTGGTACCTTATTCAAGGTGGTTTATGTTATAAATTAAGCAAAGATTTAGGGTATTTACCTGTGACTTTTACATATAGTTTCTTTAGGGGGAATGAGATTTTAGTTAAAGATACGAAAAGTGCCAGAGATGTATTTTTTTTTTTTTTTTTGAGACAGAGTCTCACTCTGTTGCCTGGGCTGTAGAGTACCGTGGCGTCAGCCTAGCTCACAGCAACCTCAAACTCCTGGGCTCAAGCAATCCTTCTGCCTCAGCCTCCCGAGTAGCTGGGACTACAGGCATGTGCCACCATGCCCGGCTAATTTTTTGTATATAGTTTTTAGTTGGCCAATTAATTTCTTTCTATTTATAGTAGAGACGGGGGTCTCACTCTTGCTCAGGCTGGTTTTGAACTCCTAACCTTGAGCGATCTGCCTGCCTCGGCCTCCCAGAGTGTATAATGGTCTTTTTTTGAAGAACAATTCTGAGATTTATTTCAAGAGTTTGCAAAATAAACAAAAAATGTTAAAGTAATGACTTTAATTTTAAATGTCAAAATTCACCATTATATTTAACATCAATCTTGAAATAAGCTGAGATTTTGTTCCATTAAAAAAATTGTTGTGGAGTTATGGATAATTTTTTTTAAAGGAAAACTTGAAAGAACATAAGGCAAACCTAATATTTATCTTTATTAAAATGCTATACCATTTAAATAAATGAATGAGGCCTAATAGCTTCAACATAACTTTAAAAATATTTGAAAGACCCAAGAAATTAGATATAAGTAAAAACAATATTACGAAGAAGATTATACACAACTTTACAGACAGTAATTATAAAACAAAACAAACAGAAAGTCTATGGAAATAAAAGCAGCACCACATTCCCTGCCCCCCCGCCCCCTGAGAAAAGGCTAATTGATCTATATATTGAAATTCTACATTCAAAACACACAAGACTGCCCCACCCTCACCTCCCTGGAGGGAATCTACCACTGGGTAGTTTCATTATAATGATTTTTAAGTCTACATAATATTCTATTATTACATATATTTTAATTTAAAAAACTTCCAGTGATAGATGTATATGCTTTTTTTAGTTTGTCACATCCACAAGCAACATTGCTTACCTTTATAAATTTTTTTTTCATTTTTAGAGACAGGGTCTCACTCTGTCACCCAGGTTGGAGGGCAGTGGTGCAATCATAGCTCAGTGCAGCCTAGAACTTCCCAAGCTCAAGCCATCCTCCTGCCTCAGCCTCTGAGTAGCTGGGAGTACAGGTATGCCCCACCATGCCCAGTTAATTTTTAAACTTTTTGTAGAGGCAGGGTCTCGCTACGTTGTTTAGGCTGGTCTTGAACTCCTGGCCTCGAGTGATCTTCCTGCCTTACCCTATCAAAATGCTAGAATTACAGGTATGAGCTGCCATGCCCAGCCACCTTTATAAATTTTCTAACTGTGAAGCACTGGAGTACAAGAAAAGGTAATGGAATAATAGGTTTGGTGGCAAGAAGGCTTGGGTACCTATTCCAGTTCTAGTCTACTTACTAGCTTTGTGTCCTAAGCAAGTTATTGAAACTTGGACCATAATCAGGAGATTTAAAGAAAATGAGAATATAAAAAGCATCTACTATAATTCTAGGTACATAATAGAAACTAAAAAAAAGTTGTCTGTTTGTATGTATACACACACACAAACACAAACATTATAAAACTATTAAGGAAAGCAAAGATACTTAGTCAAACTATTATTACTGACTTTCATATGTTCACCAAAGTTTGTTGTGAGAATACACATTCATACTGAAATTACATAATTAGTAACAAAAAAGAAGAATTTCTGTCATGGTTACTATATTGCCTTCTCTCAAACATCAATGACATACCTCTGACAAAATTTCATATATGATGTGGTTTTTCCTGTGACCATCTTATTCCAGGGTGAATATAGCTAGACAAATGATTAGGCATGGATAACATATATTATGTAACTAATTTAACTATACTTAAAAAATCCTTAACAAATAATATCTGAAAATAGTTTTTAATTCAGGTCACTGATATTTAGCCCTTATGTGGAATATAGAAGGTCTGATTTTCAAATAATGTTTAAGAATAATAACTGTCACTGTGGTTTTAGTTTTCCAGTGGTCAAAAAATATCTTTAAGATGTTACAATAGACTTTACATGTCTCTATAAATATACATCTTTATATGTAAAGAATAGCAGAGGAAATTTGTTTTGGTAGGGTTAAGGAAGTATAATAATCTGACAGAATTGTAGCCAAGAGTTCTGTGTAAAGATATTATGCAATAATTAGTAAGAGAAACAATAGAACATTGATCTATCTATAGGCAGCAAAAAATAGCAGAAAGACAGGTAGGCTTAAACTGTCTATTCAAAGAGAGGCAAGGTTCTCTTTACCAGATCAGAATGTTCTGATTTGAGAGGAAAATTACCTACTTTACATTATACAATGGTAATGCTAAGTCCTATTGTTTTTACAAAGGGACTATGTGATCAAAAATACAGCAAAGAGAAAACCTATAACTATTTGATATTTTTTATACTCTAAAGTATTACATTTCTTCCATCTATCACTCTGAGAATAACATAGGAAAGTGTGCTCTAAATAAAGTGAGTAGCACCAGGAGAGAAAATAAGAGTAATAAAAATCATTAACACTGAACAAATCATAAAGAAGAACTAAATTGTTCAGTTGGGATGTGAATAAGTTTCTGGTTGTAGGTTCTTACATGTATATCCTAAAGCCGATGCTGCTTGCTTGGTGGGAACTGCAGCCCTTCTGGTAGGGAGGTCCAAGGTGCCAATTTGAGAGTGTGACACTGAGCTACACCCTGCCCTTGGCCTGAGTGAGGACTGACGCAGCTACAGCACCTGTTTGGCCGAGGGGGGCAGGGAAAAAAGGCTTTCCAGCATGTATCTGGGACAGTGCCCACCATCCTGCAGCTGGCTGATGTAGGACTGAGTCTTGAGCAAACTGCACTTCCCACAGCTTCCTGCCAGTGCAGCCTGCCTGAGAATGGCCCTAACCTCTGTTTATAGGCCCTCTTTGATTACAAGCCAATTGATGATGCCATTTTGAGAGTTTAAAATGGGGCTGCACCTTGCCCTTGGGCTGAATCTAAGGTGACTTGGCTGCAGCTGCTAGCCACCTGGTGAGGAATGAGGAGACCAAGTCCTCGTAAGCACACTTATGACAGTACCCACAATCCTGTTTCAGGTAGCTATGGGACTGAGGACTAGCCTGCCATTGCAGCTACCAGTAGCACTAACATGGACCACGTGGGTCCTGGGGGGTAGCTCTACCACTGCTACAGCCACCTCCTATATCACACTGGCTTCTCAGGGGCCTGAAAACCCACCCACACACCCAGCACTCTGCTCCAATTGCTGGCCCTGAACAAGTCACCTGAAGGCCCAGGATTCATACCCGAGGATACACTAAAACCAATGCCAGTGTAAGCTGCTCTGGGGCCTAAAATCAGGTACACTCACCTCACGGCTTTTACCACTGGGACCTGAAGACTGGCTCACTTGGGGTCCCAAATCCCCAGCAAACTTTACTATAGCCTCAACTAGTAACTGTTTCTCAAGCCACCAAGGAAATCACAGATACTACTGACCCTATGTACTGCCTAAGAAATCATACAAAAACCATGCTACTTTAGGAACTCAAAATCAAAGCCAAAGTGTCCTACTCAACCAACAACATATATACATCTTCAGGAAAAAAACTCTCCCTTTAAAAGCAATTTCAAAAAATCAGAACAAGTGACTGCTATAACGGAAGCATATATTTCAATGGAAGGACACAGGAAACATGAACAAGCAAGGAAATATGACACCACCAAAGGATCGTAACAATTGCCCAGCAACAGAGCCCAGTCAAAAGGAATTCCTTGTAATGACAAATAAAGAATTCCAAATTCTGATTCTAAAGAAGCTTAACGAGATGCAAGAGAAATCTGAAAACCAATACAAAGAAATCAGAAAATCAATTCAGAATATGAATGAGAAATTTACCAAGGAGACACATATCTTAAAAAAAAAAAAAAAAAAAAAAGCAAATACTGGAACTGAAAAATTCATTGAAGGAAATACAAAATATATTCAAATGCTTCAAAAACATACTACACCAAGCAAAAGAAAGAATCTCAGAACTTGAAGACAGGTCTGAAATAATCCAGTCAGACAAAAGCAAGGAAAAAAGAATTAAAAAAAGAAAAAGAAAAAGAACAAATCCTTTGACACATCTGGGACTACATAAAGTGACTGAACTTATGAGTTATTGGTATTCCCAAGGGGAAAAACAGATCAAAAAGTTTAGAAACCCCACTTAAAGAAATTATCAATGAAAATGTCCCAGGACTAGAAGAGAGTTAGGTATTCAGATACAAGAGGTCCAATGATCTTGATGGAAATATATTGCAAAAAGGACCTCACCATGGCATATTATAATCAGAATGACTAAGTCAAAGTCAAAGAAAGAATTTTAAAGTCAGCAAGAGAAAAGTGTCTAGTCACCTATAAAGGACACCTGATTAGAATAACATCAGACTTTTCAGCAGAAACCTTACAGGCCAGAAGAGAATGGGATAGCATTTTCAAAGTGCTGAAAGAAAAAAAAAATGTCAGCCATGGAATTAATTTATGTCCTTGCAGAATAAGCTTCATAAACGAAGGAGAAATAAAGTATTTCTCAGACAAGTAAATGCTTCCTAGACCAGCCCTACAGGAAATGTTCAAAAGTGTCTTAAACATGGAAACAAATATTGATGGTCAACATTTCACCATCAAGAAAACACACAAAAATATAAAACTCACAGTTTTTGTAAAGCAATCCCACAAAGGAGAAAATGAAAGAAATTAAATGGCAACATGACAGAAGTTCAGCAAACCACAAAGACAAAAACACAGAGAAAAAGAAAACAAAGAATTTATAAAAAAATTATAAAGCAACTAGCAATATGACAAAAACAAAGCCTCACATATCAACATTAACTTTGAATATAAATGGATTAAAAACTCCACTTGAAAGAAATATACTGGCAGAATGGATTAAGAAATGATCCAAATACATGCTTCTTATAAGAAACTACCCATAAACACATACAGACCAAAAGCAAAGGAGTGGAAAAAGATATTCCACACAAACAGAAATCAAAAGAGAGTAGGAATAGCTAAACTGACATCAGATAAAACAGACTTTAAATCAAACACAGTTTACATCTCTAGGCTTACCTTGCAAATAAAAAATAGAAACAGTAAAAAATGACAAAGAGGGTTATTATATAATGATAAAGGGATAAATTCAGAAAGAGGATATAACAATCCTAAATATATATGCACCCAATATTAGAGCACCCTGATTCACAACACACATATTAGAAAAGTAAAGAAAGAAAGAGACAGCAACACAATAACATTGGGGAACTTCAACACCCTACTTACAGCACTAGACAGATTATCAAGATAGAAAATCAACAAAGAAACATTGAACTTAAATTGGACTTTAGAACAAATGGACTTAACAGACATTTACAGAACATTCCACCCAACAATAACAAATTATACATTCTTTTCATCAGCACATGGAATATTCTCCAAGATATACCACATATTAATAAACAAAACAAATCTTAACAAATTTTTTTAAAAAATCAAATCATTTCAAGTATCTTCTCAGACCACAGTGGAATAATGCTAGAAATCAATACAAAGGGGAACTTCAGAAAATATACAGACACATAGAAATTAAACAATATGCTCTTGAACAATCATTGGGTCAATGAAGAAATTATATATCAAAAAAGCAGAAAGATCACAAATTAACAACATTGTGCCTCAAGGAACTAGAAAAACAAGAACAAACCAAACCCAAATTTAGCAGAAGGAAAGAAATAATAAACATCAGAGAAGAACTAAGTGAAATAGAGACAAAAAAAAAATATAAAGGATCAATGAAATGAAAAGTTGGTACTTCAAAAAAATAAACATTTCCCTTCAGTCCAAATTGAGAGCAAAACAAAACAAAGAAAAAACACTCCCAGTTTGGGTGGGGAACCTGTGGCTTCCTGGCTACGTGTGGCTCTCCAGATCCCTAAGTAGGCTGAATCCAAACTTCACAGATGAAATCTTTTAATAATGTTATAAAATTAACATGTAAAAATCAATAGCATTGTATATACCAACAGCGGCTAAGCTGAGAAGAAATCAGTAACTCAATCCTGTTTACATTAGCTGCAAAAATAAAATAAAATAAATAGGAATAAATTTAACAAGTAGGTGAAAGATCACTCAAATCACTGATGGAAGAAATTATAAATGGAAAAACAACCCATGCTCACGAATCAGAAAAATCAATATTGTTAAAATGACCATACTTCCGAAAGCAATCTACAGATTCAAGGCAATTGTTATCAAAATATCAATGTCATTTTTCACAGAATTAGAAAAAACAATTCTAAAATTCATTTCCATCAGTGTTTAGCTGGCAAAAGGCGCATATTGCTGAAAAGTCTTTCTTCTTTATGGCTTAGTACTGCTCTATGGTACATATATACCACATTTTATTAATCCACACATGTACTGATGGGCACTTGGGTTGTTTCCACATCTTTGCAATTGTGCATTGTGCTGCTATAAACATTCTAGTGCAGATGTCTTTTTTATAGAATGTCTTTTTTTCCTTCAGGTAGATGCCCAGTAGTGGGATTGCTCGATCAAATGGTAGTTATACTTTTAGTTCTTTGAGGTATCTCCATTTGACTTTCCATAGAGGTTGTACTAGTTTGCAGTTCCACCAGCAGTGTATAAGAGTTCCTATCTCTCCGCATCAAACTGGAAATCTCTTCAGTAGGAATACTTTAGATACCTGACAAAGTCACTGTAATATTATTCAGAACAACTAATATATGAGCCAACAAAACAAATAAGGAAAAATAACACAGGACCTTTCATACTGTGCTAAAAAGCACTATAACTAAAACAGTACAGCGCTGACAAAGGAATAAAGAGATCAATGGAACAAAAGTTCAGGAAAAGTCAGTGTGTGGATGTCCAGGCATAAGAAAATTTAGTATGTGATAAGAGAAGCAATTCAAACCAGTGGTGACAAGATCACTTTTCATTAAATTGGGCTGGAAAAATAGACATAAATTTGGAAAATGTTATATTAGTTTAGTCATCCTACATGTAAGTAAAATAAATTTATATCAATATTGTAGATGGATTAAAGAATAAATATTTAAACACATTTATGTAAAAGAAATACATTCAAGGTGGTAGTGTAAACTGGGTGAACTTCTTTAAAAAGTTTGATTTCATCTGTAGGAAAGTTGAAAATACATGCTCCTTAAAACCCCAGGTGTAGCGGACACCGGGTCAGCTCTCAGCCATGTTTGAACAAAGCAGTTCTCAGAACACCTGTTCTCACACGGATTGTTTCTTGTTGATCGGCCTCAAGACACCTTGTGTCTTGCAAACAAGCCAAGGTGTCTTGACCCGCAATCGGG
>CAUYRT010021183.1:0-10105 GCA_963574885.1 Lepilemur ruficaudatus | reverse complement strand
GATTAGTTCTCCCCAAAGACCAATATGCTCCGTGGAAAATGGCGCCAGGAGAGGGTCCTGCCCTGCAGTACAGGGAAGTATGTAGCGGCGTCTAGAATCTAGGGAGTGTCTGCGGATTTCCCACCCACAGTTCTTTCCCCTAAACTGTTCTCAGGGAACAGACAAGACAATTTCTTCATGAGCACTCCCCTCGCTTCTGCTCCTACATCTCTTACTTGTAATCATTAAAAACTTCTCCGTCTGCCCCAAAGGCAACATCTAGGGGCGGGTCTAAGGCCTGCATCGCGAAAGCAATGCAACATATCTCCCGGATGAAGTCACTGAGGACGCAAAAGTCAACTTCAGGAGGGAACGAAATCTTGGGGTTGATATTCATGGCTCGGACCACATCCTGGAAAACAAAAGACGGCAGCACCTTGTTACCCACCTGCGACAAGAAGCTCTGACACCTTAAGGACGTTATGGCCGATGAGAGATGGGAAAAGAACACATGAGTGAAAACATGTTAAACCAGAAAAACATGGGCATGTGCTAAAAGGAGAAAGATGTTGTCCCTCATTAATGAGGAAAGAGGAAGGAAGACAGAGTACAAATGACAGGCCAAGAGAATCTCTCTAAAAAGCTAGAGGAAAAAAAAACCCTTCCATGGTTTTTATTTATCATTTCCTTATTTTTCTGTTCTGAGCAAGCGTATGATGTGCCAACACAGAACTCTCACTTGTTCATAATCTATAATAATAACAATTATAACATCTTGCTTTTATTGAATATTTACTATGTGCCAAGTCTTGTTCTAAGATTACCTGCTTTCTTTCATTTCATCTTCTCAATAACTCTGTGGGGTAACGGTCATTGTTGCTCCCACATAAAAAGATTAGAAAACTAAAGCACAGAGAGGTTAAGTAAACATGTAAGATCACACAGCTAGTAAGTGGCAGAGTCAGGAAGCAAATGCACACTTACCTTTCCCAAAGCCCTTGCTCTATCTTCCAATCCATCAGAAGAAGCTAAGATCATTTTTCCCCCATAATAATTAAGGAAGAAACAGCATAACGCTGAATGCTGTTCCTTTCTTCTCTTCCATTATATAGAATCAGCACTGAATACTGGACGGATTTCTGGGTTATCGGTATTCAATGTAAACAGGAGCAGGAGCAAACCAGTCCTGATAAGAGACCCAACACTTACGCTGACACTGCTTTGGGCATCATACATATCAAGGTGACAAATGATATAATCCGAGACAGCATTCTCGAAGTCATTCGACCCCGCGTAGGACGGTGTCAACGATTTCCTCACACGGATCTTGAAATGTCTGAATGCCATTTTAGCTACATGGAAAGCCTCCTGCACGTGGAAACACAGAAAATTTATTTGGTGGGAAGAGGTGGGCAGAGAATTTCAAAGCAAGAAGTTAGAAAGAATCCAAAATTCAACATCATATCATTGGTCTTCTGATAACTAAACGCAGTTGATCAAAATAATCTCGGCCCGGCGCAGTGGCTCACACCTGTAATCCTAGCACTCTGGGAGGCCGAGGTGGGCGGATCACTCAAGGTCAGGAGTTTGAAACCAGCCTGAGCAAGAGCGAGACCCCTGTCTCTACTAATAATAGAAAGAAATTAATTGGCCAACTAAAAATATATAGAAAAAATTAGCCGGGCATGGTGGCACACGCCTGTAGTCCTAGCTACTTGGGAGGCTGAGGCAGGAGGATTGCTTGAGCCCAGGAGTTTGAGGTTGCTGTGAGCTAGGCTGATGCCACGGCACTCACTTTTTGAGACAGTGAGATTCTGTCTCAAAAAAAAACAATCTCTAAATTTTGAAAAGCACATAAATACATATATGACAATCCATGTTCACTAATTTCAAGACAGATGACCGTTGTTCTGGTAATTCTGAGTGTAGGAAGCAGGACAGTGCAGAGATTCAAGGACACAAATCCTCTGCTATGAGCCCATGGTAATATCACCTAACTTGTCAAGAAATGAGAGAAAATTATCAGTCCGGTGTTTATGTTGTACATAAACACACATCAAGAGTTGGGCGTGTTTTCCGTCATGTGTTAATTCAACAAATATTTATTAAATGTCTCTTACGTGGTATGCATTGGGGAAATGTAGTTATGCCAGACTTGGTCTCTACACCTAACAGAGCTTTAACCAACTCAGTGAGAAAGTCTTAATTATATAAGCCAGGGGTTGGAAAATTGTTTTCTATAAAAAGCCAGATAGTAAACATTTTAGGCTTTTCAGGCTACATGCAGTCTCTGTCACATTTTTTTTTTTAACTCTTTAAAAATGTAAAACCATTTTTACATTCTTAGCTCTCAGGCCATATTTTTCTTAGAAATACAGGCCAGGTCCAGATATGGCCCATAGGCCATGGTTTACAGACCCCTGATGTAAATGAATAAAATACAGGATAAAGTTCAATATTTATGATAATTCTGCTCTCATATCATTGTGTTGCTTTTTAATATTTAATGATTCTCATTATAGACTCTTAGTGTCTCAGCACGGTACCCATCCACGGAACAAACATACTTGCTTTGGAAAGTGAGGATTACGTATGTGCACTTCTAAAACCTGTCATACTCGAGTAACTGATACGCTAGCAGTTTTAGTAACTATTTATAGTTAAATAAACACAATCACAACCTTCTGATTTTTCTAAGAACTGAAGGAAACGAACCGAGAGCCACTAGCAATGATACATTCACTGTGCGTGCATACACCCATATTAGACAAAAGGTACCCTGCAGATCAACCGTGTATAATCATACCCACTCGAGATAGCCCTGCATTTATGCATACTTCCTCAACAAATGTCTGATCAATATAAATATGAATAAATAGATATGAGCAGTTATTGATTGTGAAAAACGATTCACCCCCAAGTGTTTGGGAAGGAGGGAGGGAGGGAGGGAGGGAGGAAGGAAGGAAAGAACGTAGGAAGGAAGGGAGGAGGGAAGGGAGGGAAGAGGGAAGGAAGGAAAGAAGGAAGGAAGGAAAGGAGGGAGGGAGGGAGGAGGGAAGGAAGGAAAGAAGAAAGGAAGGAAAGGAGGGAGGGAGGGAGGAGGGAAGGAAGGGAGGAGGGAAGGAAGGAAGGGAGGAAGGAAGGAAGGAAAGGAAGATGGGGAGACTATGGAATCTCCTCCCCTTCGGTGACCTCAGGATCTACCAGTCTTTATAGGATGTTCCATTCACTTTACCCGGAAGGAAGGAAGGAAGGAAGGACGGAAGGAAGGAGGGAGGGAGGAAGGGAGGAAGGAAGGAAGGAAGGAAGGAAGGAAGGAAGGAAGGAAGATGGGGAGACTACGGAATCCGGTGACCTCAGGATCTGCCAGTCTTTATAGGATGTTCCATTCACTTTACCCCACTCCTGTCTCCCGGCTGCCCCCAGGCAGGTCTGAGGCCGGGCCGGGCGCGCCACGTACCACGGTGGCGATGTAGATGATCCGCTGCACGGTCTCCGCGTTGTCGATGCAGCGCCGCAGCAAACACTGCGCGTCCAGGCGGGCCTGGGAATAGGCGTCGCTGAACCGGGACAGGAGCGCAGCCTTGCGCGCCACGTTGGACAGTTTGGAGCGGTTCGGGGACGGGGTCCTGATCTTCAGGCCGGCGGAGGGGCTGCGGGACCGGCTGCGGCTGCGGCTGTGGCTGCGGCTGTGGCTGCGGCTCTGGCTTTGGCTGTACCGGTCGGGGCTCGGAGACCGGCTCCTGCTGGACCTGTCGGGGAGCAGGAATCAGCCACGCGAACGCCGTGACCCGCTTCTCTCTGTCGGCCCTGGACGCCGGTTCCTCTCCCCAGCAAACTGCAACGGAGCCTTGGAGCCCCTGGGCCGGGAGAGCAGCTGCCTCCGGGGACCTCCCTAGGCCTCGTGAGAAAGCACTGCGTCCCCAGAGACCTCAGATACTGCAGATTTGCACAGGGAGCGAGAACTGAACACGCACGTCCGCTCACTCAGCACCTCGCTTTAGCCTGTGAACAACCAAGCGCGGTCGCATTTTACAGAGGAGGGGCTGGAAGCCCGGGAAAGTACAGAGGCCCGTCCCGGAGCAGCCCAGCTGGCAAGAGCCGGAGTCCGAGGCCCTTGTCGTGGTTCAGGGCTTGGCCTAGATGCCACTGTGTCAGAGTCCCACTGTGACTGCCGCACATCGGAAGGTCTTTTCTCCTCCCTGTCCTTCATGCTCTTTCAGTGGCCAGCTTTTCTCACAACGGTACAACCACAACTGGGGACTTTAAAAAATCGACTCATTCGCACATATATGATCTGTCTCCCCTACTAGACCGGAAGATCCACAGGGTTCCTGTCTCGTATTGCTGGTTCGACACTGTTGTATCTCCAGCACTGAGCATCACGCCTGGCACAGTCAGTTCCCAATAATCTGCTCAGTGAATGAATAAAGGTGGAACCAAACATTTGAACAGAGTGTCACCCTGACCTACGGGTACTTGGACATGATTCACACAGGCATGTGGCACAGCCTTGTCATACAAAATGGAATGAATACCCATCGAACAACGAGTTCTGTGCTCTTGTCCTAGCCTCACCCTGTCGTATCAGTGGGAACTCTGTGATCATCTCTCCTCTGCAGAGCCTGTTTTTACCTACATAATTTTTGCCCTCGTTCAGGGTGGGAGTAGAGGCTGGAAGATCAGGTGAGCTAATACAGAGGGCAGGGCTACTCACTTGGTAAACTGCAGAGTACTAAGTGGAAAGTAGACTGTTCGGAAGTATGACGTAAATTGTCAGACTAGCTAGTGCAAGAAAATGGGCCGCCCAAAAGGGAAGTTTTAGAGAAGAAACCATGGGGCGAGAGGTAACGCAAAACAGAGTGCAATGGTGTGCTGATAGGCATGCCCTCGGGGGCAGGGGGGGAGTGGAGGCTCGGTTATAGTGTCTGCCAATTCCCAGGGTGTAAACACTCCACCGTGGCAGAAAGGCACAGAATTGGTTCTCGGGAGCCAGTACAAGTCAACACCAACACAACCCTGGCAGAGAGATTCCCAAAAATGGACTAGGGTGACATTTAGCAAAATGGACATGGGGGCAGGGGTGGTGGCTTCGATAGCCTGGATCAGGGCACACTGGGGGAGAGGTTATGAAAAACCATAAGGGAAATGCAGAGACTCCAAAAGGAAACATTCTACTTTGTTCTTACTTAGCACTGTGTTAACGACCCGTCTTAACATCTGTCCGTCAGTAGAAAGGGATTTCACGAGAACACTGAAGCTACGCGTGCTAGCAAATGGCGTGAGACACAAAAAGGAAACACCCTGCAGTAAAAGGGGCGGTCATCCCTGGAGAGAGGACTCCTAGGCCTCAGAGAAGAGGACCCTTGTATTATGGGAACATTCTCTCGACACTGGTGTGGCAGACCCACACAAATCTGCTTTCAAGCAGAAGAAGTTTCCTTCCATTTTTCTCTCAGCCCCAAATTAATTAGTGCCAAGTCCTGGGAGGTGTTTCTCTGGAAGGGCGCAGTCAAAGAAGACAACCTCTTTACAGTTCGAAGTTTCCCATAAGAGGGAGGTTTGGGTTCAGGGTGTCATTTTACTCCCCCCCGCCCCAACCCCCCCCACCCCACGAGCCAGGCTTTTACCACTAACTCGGCAAAAAGAGCTCAAATGAAAAAAAAAAGCTCCGTGGGAGCGTGGCAGACCTTCCTTGGACTGTAGACTTCTCGGCAGACAGAACCGCTATCTCGTCCTTGAGGTTCCGCAGCTGTTTCTCGTAGAGGGACGCGGCGTCCGCGTTCCGGGGCTCCGAGCCGCGCCTGGACGAGCTGCGCCCGGAGGAGCCCCTGGGCTCGGAGCTCCGCGCCTCTGCGCGCCGGCTCTCCGCGCCCCTGCCCTCCGAGCTCCGGTGGCGGGCCTGCTCCTGTGCTTGCAGAGATTTCAGCCTGGACAGCAAAAGAGGGTGGGGGGGAGGGGGGAAGAAGAGGAGAGGGGAGGGAGAGAAGGAGAGGACCGAAAGGTGATAAGCGACACTCGGCATGTTTAACAGCAGACGCTTCTCTACTGTGCCAATATTGCATTGGAAAACTCTGATCGAAATGCACCCCAGAAACCCAGATTAGCAAGAGCAGAATTGCCAGGGTCCGGTGTCACCCCCAGTCCGGACTGCTTGCAGGGGAAAAGGTCCCTAAAAGAAGGATACTGCTCATGGAGACCTCTAACAAAAGTGTCGTGGACCTACAGTCACACTGTCCCACCCTGGACTGATCTTAACTGCACAAAACTCTGAAGACCTTTGAGCTCCAAAACCCAGTCCAAAAGCTGGTCGAAGATTATAATCTCCAACCCTCACTAGCTCTTCGATTCTCTGAACAGAAAGAATTGGGGGCGGGGGTGTGGGGGAAACTACCGTGGAAATTGGATAACACCCACAAGACTAGCTGCAAGTGTGGACCTATGAAAATAATGCAGCACGGAAACAAACAGAAATGCTTTGGAAATAAAACTGGCACCCTCGCCAAGACGCAAAGAGGCGTGGCCACCGTGAAACAGAAGCAAAAGCCGCAAGAGAGAACGTGCTGAGATGAAAAGGACCAGGGTGTGAGATGGAAAGTGAGGTAAGATCAAGAAGGACGTAGGGAAGCTAAAAAGGTAATAGAAGGAAAATCTGCACTAGACACAGTAAACGGAACTGGTGCTACGGGAGACCAATGAGTAATAGGATCAATGACTCTGAGAAGGTATATCAAACAGGAAATAGATTAAGGTGATGATGAGGGGGAAGACAGGAGTGGAAAATAGAACAGCATGCCCAACTAAGATTTATGGGCATTCCTGATGGAATCAGGACAATTGGAACATGTGTGAACACAATCAAAAGGACAGTGTGTGTGTGTGTGTGTGTGTATAAAATATACCTCCCACTAGCTCATTTTTGGGGGGAAGGGGGTCAAAATTAAGATCAAGGAAACTGTAACCTTAAAGGATCAGTGTTTATTTGCCCATTTACCTATTCATCTTTAAGGAATAATCTGAAATTTAAACTAAGATTTTTTCCCATAAAAATTATCCAAGTTTTATTTCCAATGTTGAATATTAGTATCCAAGTAAATACGCAACATTAGGGAAATACCCAGTTGATGGAACAGGATGAACTTATTTAAAACTAAATTCTGCAGTATATTTTTTTTTCTTAGTGGTAGAGAAAAAACAACATGAAGTGAAAAGGTAGGATCCAAAATTGCACACTTATATACTTTATTCTGTAGTCTCAACTCTTATTTTTAATATGTTAATCAGAAAGAATATCAAATGTTAACAGCAACTGGCCCTGGAACTATGAGAGGGTTTTTATATTTTTTACACTATGTTATACTTTGGAAATTTTCTATAGTACATAGGTAGTATTTTTGTAGTAAAAAAATGTAAAACACTTAATAAAAATATTGCTGCCTTTTCTCTTCAATTGTGAACAGATTTTTTCCCGTTGTAATGGAACACCAAAAAAGCTAAGTTCAATGATTAATCAGCAGGCTGCAATAATCCTGTCATTTTTTTTCTTACTGCTTTTTTAGCTGATTTATTTCCTCCTCTGCAGCCAAGAGGGATATGGCCGATCTGGTCTTGGTTTCTTCAAGAGTCTTTTCAGTTTCAGCCAGACTGTAAGAGAAATCAGTAACTAAAGACAGATTTTTTTTCAAAATTGGCAGACTTTCTAAATCAAGGCATAGGTTCTCTGGGGAAGTTTTGGCACATAATATAAATTCAACATAAACAAGACGAAGCTATAAGACATCTGCATTCAATCAGATAATGTAATGTTACAAATATTATGGTGGGCTCGTATGCAAAAACATGCTGACGTCCTTTGCTCAATGTCAAACACAAAGAAATTACAGAGCTACTACCCCTAAAAGGCTATGTAATAACTATTAATATTAGAATGAGAAGGACAAAGAAACTTGCTCAATTCCTCCATCCTGCCCTCCTAATTCATCCACTCCGATTACACCAAATCCCCAGGTTGTCACTCTCTATAAAATCTCCATCGTTCTGCAACAGACCAATATCTATTCTCATTATATTGCATTGGACTTTAAAAAAAAACACTATGCGGCCGGGCATGGTGGCTCACACCTGTAATCCTAGCACTCTGGGAGGCCGAGGCGGGTGGATCACTCAAGGTCAGGAGTTCAAGACCAGCCTGAGCAAGAGCAAGACCCCGTCTCTACTATAAATAGAAAGAAATTATTGGACAACTAAAAATATATGTAAAAAATTAGCCGGGCATGGTGGCACATGCCTGTAGTCCCAGCTACTCGGGAGGCTGAGGCAGAAGGATTGCTTGAGCCCAGGAGTTTGAGGTTGCTGTGAGCTAGGCTGACGCCACGGCACTCTACAGCCCTTGCAACAGAGTGAGACTCTGTCTCAAAAAAAAAAAAAAAAAAGTAGGACTTTTTTTTGGGCCAAATGCCATAAGAATACATCAGTTCATTTTCAATTATTTGCATTCCAATCATTATCTTGATCTTGGAGGAAAAAAACAGGGCACATAATCTTTATCACCTTCTTTATTTGTTATTGTCTTTGTACAGAGGTCTGTTTTGAGCCTTTGGCTCTGAGTTCCTTGTGAAAAGCAACCTCCCTGGGCCTTCGCTTGGTGCTGTTCACCCTGAGCAACGAGTGAGGAGTGGGGCTGGGAGGGGTGGGAGGACGGCGGGCGGGGGCCCTGGGAAATCCCTGAGTGGAGTCTTCGCGCTGTGCCCACTGTGGGCTGGGACCTCACGTGCACATGAACAAACATCCAGGGACCAGTGTCTGCCACCTACTGTCAACAGGAAAGTTACAACACGAACACACGTTTCTCTTAAAAAAAAAAATGAGCATACACATCTATGTTAGTGGACGTAAAGGCAAATCTAGAAGAATACAAATCAGATTATTAAAGTGCTTGTATTTGGGAAGGAGGGTTGTCTACGATTTTCAATTCCTAAATTATATATCCTTGTAATGTTGGCATTTTTCACACAGATCAGGTGTTAGTATTCTTCAAACTGCCTTCTTGAGGTGTTTTATACACATACACGCACGCCGTGAAGTACGCTCACGTAAGCCAACAACTCGATACATTTTGGTACCTTCTTAGAGTCGTGCAACATCACCACAATCCAGTTTTAGAACATTTCCGTCGCCCCGGAGAAGATCCTTCATCTCCTACTCCACCCCTGCCGCTACTGATCTACTTCGTGAGTCGATTTCACTGGTTCTGGAAGTTCTGTATACGTAGAATCCGACAATATATGGCCTTTCGTATCTGGCTTCTTTCACTTGACAGTTTCTGAGGTCTCTCCATGTTGTCGTGTGTATCACACACACGTCATGTGCGTATCATGTGATATCCGCTCCTTCTGTTGCTGGCTAGCTAGGACGGTTATGGAGGTCCTGCACGCTGTTTCCCAGTCGTGGTCATGTGGGCTGTTCACAGGTTGGGGCTGTCACGAATAATGCCGCTATGGACCTCTGTGCGCAAGCCTCTGTGTGGACATAAACTGCTAATTTATAATCAGAAAAACAACAGAACCAAACCACCACGATGCATTCTCAAACTGTTTCTGGAACACGTCTGTCCCTTGCCACAATGGGAACTCTAAGAGTGGGGTGGAAATTTTAAAATGGGAGACAACGGCGTGGGGTCCTCACTAGCCTGTCCCTCCCTCTGTCCTGGGGAAAATGCAGGGAGCAGACAGGGGCGCTCGTTCCACTCCGAAGGGCCCGTATTCGTACCATGTGTCCAAAGCTTCAGAACACACTCAGCATCCCGTCTTCCCGCTGTGCCCTGATCACAGCCTCAACCAAACATCCGTCTCCCTCTCCCTCCTCCGTTAGTTCAAAAGCAGCAAGTCAAGGAAAGCCCATTGCCCTGAGGCTTTTGTGTTTAGTCACAGCCAGGGTCTGAGCTTGGGGCTTTGGAGAAAAGCTGGAAGCTCCAGTGCAACTGCAAGGGCTGAGTCCTCAAGACGTGGCAATTCAGGTTCTTAGGCGAGGGCTTTCCTCAGTAGGCCAAGGTCAGGGTTGCAGCTGCGGAAGGCAAAGGATCAGGAAAACCACCTAAGAAAGGAGCTAGTTCTGTAGGCAGGAAGGA
>CAUYRT010021182.1:0-42462 GCA_963574885.1 Lepilemur ruficaudatus | reverse complement strand
GGGATGGAAGGTGTAAGACTGAGGCTTCTGGAGCCACTCTGGGAATGGCACGTGCGTCAGTGTCATTTCAAAGCAAATTGTGCTGAGGTTGAGAGAAAAAGAGAGTCATAGTGCTTGGATTTAGATATACTCAAAGCCGGCTCATCACTGACCTCTCCTTGGCATGAGCCAAAAAATTCCTTTTCTTTGTTTAAACCGGTTGGACGTGGGTTTTCTGTCACAACAAAATATCACCTAGAATGCGCGTTTTTGAAGATCGGTGTTCTTTTTCCTCACAGTGGACAAGTAGCATGTTCACGCTACAAAGACATTTGAAAGATGTTTTTGATGTAACTAGAAGCAATTCTGTCAAATTCTCAAAAATCACATTCCAATTCAGTTTCCCCCCAAGAAACCCAATGTTAATTTACCCTTGAAGAGCACACGTCTCTGGAAGAGCTTCCCCAGTTTTTCCCTTTGGCAACTAGTCTTTGAATGATTAACGTCACATGTAACTTCAGGCCCACCCGGCCCATACAGCCAGCTCCGTGGTGCCAGTCACGATGCGGTCGATTTTGATGGCAAAAATAACTAATTGAAACCCTAAAATTTGTTTACCCTGAATGCATTAAGGTGGTAGTTATCAAATTGAAACTGTATTACCCTTTAAATTACCTTGAAAACAAAATCAATAGTTTATTTACCAGTCAAGCAAAGAAAAAGAATGAAAAAAAAAATGCCATGAGGAATCTTCGTTAGAAGTTTTCCTTGGAGGAAAACAATGTAGATAAACTAAGAGTAAACAAGGTATATGGTAAGGTGGAGGAATAAATCGACCCCTAGTTTATGACTGCTCGTTTCTTGGCTTGTTCTTACAAATAGTTCAACAGGCCTTTCCAAAATCTGAAATTCTTTCTACCCAAGTCATTAGAATAAATGTGCTGTGGGCCCAACAATTTGGCACAGTGTGGGTGTTTATACTATTTTAAATATCCAAGACCATTAGTACGTTGAGCTTATCAGTGCCTCCATTTGGGCTCCAGGAACAAAGTTTAAGCTAATTCAGAGAAGCTGCTTATTTTAAAATTTATTATTACTTTTTAATGTGGAATTTCTCAGGATTTCTGCTCCAACTCAGTTCCTCTGTCTTCAGTGGAAGTGTCAGTTTCTCATGAAGTGGCACACACCGCCTTATTCCTGGCTGCATAGACTCCAAAAATCCCAATTTGCTGTCCCTTCCAGAGAGTCCCTGATGACATTTACTAAATTTCTTTTCTGCAAGAACCCTGGCAGATGTGCTGGTTAAGACGTCGCACATTTACACGCTCATCTTTACCACGCTTGAACAGCTGGTGGGGGCTGCGTAGCCACCACCCGAGTATCTGACGTTCCAGGGCCATTCCTGCTCACCTCCTGGTGACAGCTGACAGACTAACTGAGCGGAAAACATTTATTTTTTGTTTCAAATGATGAGAATTGGATTGCAAATTAGTGGAAAGGCCCATCTGTGAACATGTTCTGACAATTTCTAGATGTTTACAAGTCAGAGGAGAATAGGTCCCTGGGAAATACTCAGTATTGATATTAGCAACTACCAAGATGATAGGATATTCCTAGGGGTAGGGAGGTAGGCTGGTCACAGATGGGGAGACTCTGTGCCCTCCTCACCAAGCCCCATGGAAAAAGGAACCAGAGGGTGGGGGCGGGCTGGAGAGATGGGTCACATCAAGGCGGAAAGGCTCTGTAGGGATGCTACCGCAGCCTGTGGTGACTCTTCCCCAATATCTGTGTTTTCCTTCTTTTGTATTAGATATTTTACATGGCACTTGGCCAACTGGAAAATCTACATTTCCCATCCAAGCTTGCTGGTAGATGGGGCCCCTAAGTTCTAGCTAGTGGAACATAAACCTAAACTTCACATTCTGGGAAGTATCTGAAGAAGAGCGAGCATTCCCTCCCTCTGTCTGCAGGCCGGAATGTAGACTCTGCGTGCAGGTGTCTGATCTGGAGTGAGAAGCCTTACGCTGAGCGTGGCTGAGCAATAAGATCGAAGGGACCTGGGTCCTTGATGTCACCAGGGCCGCTGTACTAGCCCTGGATTGCCCACATTTACACGAGACAGAAGTACACTGTTATTTTGTTTAAGGTACTGTCCATTTTGGGGGGAACTCGTAGCTGAATGAAATCTCAAACCTTGTCTGAGACAATGTGGCTGACCTAGAAATCCCGGGGAGATTCAGCAGTGTAACAGGTAGTTGCAGTGTCCACTCTGATTGGAAGGAAGCACAGTGCAAACCTCCATGGACTGTGGGATGGCGGCGTGTGTGGGCAGACTGGAAGAGACGTCGGGTTTTGAGAAAGGTGGTGAAGGGTCATAGGATATGCCACCCCCAAATACACCACTTTGATGTGAGGATTACCGTGAGCTAAAGTCACTTGAAAAGCAGCAGATGCAAGAAGGGCATGCTAATCTCCCCTTTTCTTCTTGAAGACAGGAGATAAAACTTCCCGTGTGAAAGATGCCCTCCCTGTACCAGGAGAAAAGAAATATTCTTTGATGAAGAGTCATAGACAAGAGAATTCTGTGCAGACCTTGTTAAAACAACGCTTATCTTTTCAGCCTCCCCACATAAGTTAGCTGCTTTTCCACAGCTTCCTAATCTGTCCGGTTAGGTATGTAAGTGATTGACCCTACCTGCTTCTTTGGGTCATTTCTTTATGATGGCTTCCGTGCCAAGGAAAACTTGTGTTGAATAAATTTGTGGGGTTCTTTTTCCTATTAATCTATTTTATGTCAGTTTAATTCTCCAGCCTAGATAGGACCCTAAGAGGAAGAAAGTGGAGTTTTGTCTCCCCTACAGTGGACACGCAAGGAACTGGCCAAGACAGGTCGGACGTGGGAGCGGAGACGCCATGGCTCCCTTCCCAGGCTGGGCGAGGGGAGTCGTCGGTCCTACCCTAGTGAGAAGGGGAGATCAAACCATGCCAGAGTGAGGTTTCCCAGGGAAATCAATGCGAATGAGAACTTGCCAGCAGTTAAGGCTAAGAAATATACCCAGAGTGCTTGGCACGTGTCAACCTGCAACAGTGATTTGCTGCATGAAAGGAGAAATGACAGCATGAATAACACCCTGAGAAACACAAGGGAAGCAGTGTAGAGTAGTGGCCAAGGATGGCCCCCTAGAGAATCCTAGAGCCTATATCTGTATGTCTAGACATCTCAGACCAATGCCTAAAAAGAAAAATAGTGTTCAACAAATATAGCCATAGTATTATTACCGTTGTTGTTATGGTTGAAAGTGAGCGTCGACCAGCTGATCTGATTGCAAATGAGAGTCCTTTAGTCAGTCAATCGCATCTCTCTAAATTTCCCCAGCAACTTTTTCTCCACGTGCTTAAATCTGATTCAACTCTCCTTTAAGTCCTAGGCTAATGTCAGTGCCGCTGGGCCTCCTATTGTGATCGGCCCGGTGCACAGCCGTCTTTTCCTACCTGACAACACATTATTACCTTGTCGTTGGACACTCGGATCCGCCGTCCTTTGACAGCCTTTCTGGATTTTATCTTATTTTATTCCTTATCCTCCAGCATATGATGGGCAAACAAGGCACTTCAAAAACAAAATATCTGGCTCCTGCTGAACTCTGCAGGTGCATCTCCCAGCATCTTCTCCAACTTTAAAAGTCATGCCCATACTCCCACATTTCTAAGCTCTCAACTGAATTTTTTATCACAGGTTTAAATATATATTTGGATATAATTATATACCTATAGGTAACATATAATTATATAGTTATAGGTAACATATATACATTTTACATTTTTAAAATATTTACTTCTGTAAAACAAATCAATGGATATAATTTTTAGCATGTTGTAAATATTGGTATTTTAAGAGAAAACTGTACTATTAATAGAACTTAAAGTATGTCCAATTGAAACTTAATACCATTGTGATTTGATAACCACCATAGTTGATTAAAAAAATACATATACAGGCTTTGCATTGTTAGGAATTTTGCCTTGTTCTTTTTTTCTCTTTGAACTTGTACTCCCCTAGAAGAATCTGATCTTAATGTATCACATTTTCATTGTTGATTACTCTGTCACATGTCACTGACAGCAACAAAAATATGCTCACAAATTTAAATTTAAATTTTAAAAATTTATGTGACCATAATTCTGTAACTTTGAAAATAAGTTATTTTTTTAAAACTTATTATCAGGGGTTATTGTTATGGCTGTTAGTAGCACACAACTGATTAAAACAATGTAAATCTGTCATAGCTCATGATAAAGAATTATTAATCCTAAAAAAGTAAAATTCTTTGGTTATTCTTCTGTTGGTCTGACAGGTGGGACTGCTTTTTTCAATTAATGTATTCATGAATGAATATTACATGTTATTTGAAGGAGGCAAGTTTCATCATCAATTTTATTCACACCATTTTGTTTTTATTGGCGTGAGCACTGAGAATTTATTCTCGTAAACAAGCAGATGGGAAGGGAAGGGTTTCTGTTGTGTGACACGCAACTGTTTGGACTCTTTCCAAGTTATATGCCAAAAATCACATAGTGATTTGTCATAAAAATATTTTTGATAATCCCTGAGCTGACATCCATGTTAGGTTCTTCTTCAATTTCAGTGAAAGTGAAGAATTGAAAACAATCTGGCTTTCAAAAGGGTGTCGTTCCCAGTTACACACCTGGATTTGGCGACCAGTTATCGAAGATGTTCTTGTGCTCAACATCAAGGCCGTGTTCCAAAATTCGCCTTTGCTTGGTGCTCTGAAGGGCTTTTCCCGGCAGGGGAAGGCACGTTTGTCAGGCGCAGGATGGACGGTGCCTTCTGCGTGAGGACATCATCCACCCTCCACCCTTCCTCCTCCTCCCCTCCCCAGGAGGCTGGCTGCATGGACCACATCTATGGACTTGCTTCCCCTGTGCCTCTGGGCTGGGTTCGTGGGCAGTGGTTGGAAGTGAGGGGGAGGAGAGTTAAGTTGGACATTTATTCCCAGGACTCTGTCTGAGGGGTGACCCAGCGTGGCTGCATCTCTCAGGAAGGCCACGGCTCCCTCCCATCCTGCCCAGGCCCTGGTCTCCAGATTCCAGAAACCTCTCTTCCTCTAATGCTGCCCGGGGCCCCGAGAGCTCCAGGGGGCTGCATTGTCCTTTGTGGGCTTTCTTTACCCCACCCACACCTTTATAAATATTTCCTCTATTAAACTTTTTTCCCATTACCCACGTTGAGTGTGCTTTGAGTATCCTGATTAATAAACCCATTTTTTTAATGCGGTGGAAGAGGCACTTGTGAAGGAGGACGTGGAGAATAGGACACAAGTCGGGAAACTGATTATCTTAAAACTATCCATGCCTGTGAACCCTTAGACAATCGTCATGCACCCCTGGGGTCTGAGCATCCTAATTTGACGATGGGTCCTTCCATCCCTGTCCCCATTCATTGTGTAATGGTAAGGACAAAGTTGGGAATCAAATGGGCATGGAAAGAAGCTGACAAATGCTTTTTCACAAATGCCAAATGATCCATGTGCATACCAAGCAGTGCTGTGTGTGTCCAGCACCTTCCATCCTTACACGGCCCAGCCACAACTCCCCCCACCCCCGGCCATCTGCAAGGGAAGCCAACGTCCTCCTTTGAGCCCACGTAAGCAGTGGGGGCAGCCAGGACCCCAGAGTTGCCTCCTTGAGTCTGGCATCAATCAGCCTTGAAGGGGAGGCTGTCTGGTTTACCCGCAAGGCTCTCCGCAGCCCTGATTTGGAAATTCCAGGCAACCCATTGAGAGTTCTTTATTGCAGCAGCGGGCGACTGATCTACAGTAACATGTACAAAATAGGGGTCCGCAGGCAATGGCAGCAGTTGCAGTTTAAAGTCGAATTTGGAACTATTAAAATGTGCTGGATCCACCTGCTGGAGGTGGGTGATAATCTCAAATGTCCTGTCCCTGGCTAGAAGACCCCCAGGACCAATCACCCAACGTTCTTGGTGCCCATGAGACTCGAGGCTCCCAGCCGATGGCTGTGGGGTGTGTTTGCACGAGCTGCTCTGTGGCTTTTCCCTAAGGGCACGTCAGATTCTGGCATTTATTGTTATTAATTAATTAGTTTTAAAGCAATACCAATCGCAGAGCTTCTTAGATCATGACCCATCGCTGCATTAAATTTGGCTGAAAACTGTTTAGAGCCAGGGTTTGCGTGATAGTTTGAATCACTGTTCCGCAAATTCCCTCTCTTCCCTTCACACTGGGGGTGGAGAACACATCCCACCCTATTGTGGGTTTGGCCGTGTGACTTGCTTTGAGCGGTTGGAAGTTTGCTCTTGCTTCCAGGGGTCTGCCGTGGTGACAGCGTGCCCCGGCAGCTGCTGTCTCTTTATGCCGGGTCCCCGATGCACCCACACGGGGCAGATCTGAGCCCAACACGCAGCCTGCAGCCCTGCTCAGCGGAGCCCAGCCTGGGTCAGCCAGGCCACACTGATCTGTGGACCCGGAGGTGTGAGAATTAGTGCTCGTTGTAAACCACTGAATTGGGTTGGCAACAACTGACAACATCACTGAGTTTTCAAATTCTGCTCTGTGGAACCCAGGGGAAGTTGTTTTAAAAAAGTGGGTTCATTCATTCACACATTTATTTATTAATTCACTTGTTTATTCTGCAAATACTTTTGATTGTTGTCGATATCAAGGCCTGTGCTGGAGAGACTTCAGCTATCTCAGTATATCTGTCTTTTGATCTTCCTGTGCACAGTCTTAAAATGCTTCGAAAGGTAAAAGGTGGGAAATAAATCTGGCCTGTTTCGCAGCCCATATCTCCTGCCTTGTCGGCTGCAGAGGTGCTCTGGGGCTGGCTGGGGTCGGGGTGAGTGGAAAGGAGCCCTGCTGCTTGCCTGGACAGCTCGGACGGTCCCCTGGCTGCACTAAGTCAGAAGCTGTGGAGGAGAAAGAGCATGTTCATCGGCTCACAGAGGGGGCAGGTCTCTCCTGCCCAACAGGGGTGCACTCTCAGGAGAAACCAGCAAGGGGGTGTGGGCAGCCGGCTGGAGAAGGGAAGGCATTCTGCAAGGTTGTGGCTTCAGATCAGGGCTGATCTCAGCCTAAGAACGCAGGGAACTCTGCAAATTGCATTTCAGAGACCGTGCCCCCGACACATGAAATGGGGCTTTTGTGACCTGAACACATCAGTCATCGGTGATGGGCAGGCAGGGGCTGGTGGCACAGCTCCCCTGTGCCTTGGGGCAGAGGTGTCTTCGACTGCCCAATGGCTGCTGTCTGGAGAAGGCTGCAGGTAGGAGTTATCAGCTGTGGCACGTACAGCAGCCAGGGCAAACCAACCAAACCAGTAAGAAGCATGCTGGGGGTTTGGGCTGGACATGCAATGTCCCAGTGCCCCAGTGTGTTGCTCTGGGAATTACAGACAGTGCTCACATCAACCCCACACAATTGCCGGGGGCACTAGATGGGTCTCTTCTTGCAGAGCTCTCAGAACAGTGCCTGGCATTCAGTGTATGTTTGTTGCTGTCGTTGTTAACATCATCATCATCATCGTTCCGCCATTACATGTGCTGTTTGACAGTGTGGACTCAGGGTTCAAGCCCTGGCTTTGTCATTGACCAGCTGTGTAAATTTGATCTAGTGCCAACCTCTCCCTGCCTCGGTTTCCACATTATAAACGGGGTTAGTGACAATCACACATCTTGTAGACTTGCCATTAATGAGCATTAAGTGAGTGACCCTTGGTAACGTACTCAGAACAATGCTTGGCTCATATTAGGTAAGTGTCAACCGCTATGGGTTAGGTGTCTCTAATCCAAAAATCTGAAATCCGAAATGCTTCAAAATCCAAAACTTTTGGATGCCTGACATGATGCCACAAGTGGAAAATTCCACATTTCACCTCACGGGACAGGTTGCAGTCAAAACACAGTCAAAACTTTGTCTCATGCACCAAGTATTGTATAAAGTTCCCTTCAGACTGTGTACAAGGTGCATATAAAACATAAATGACTTTCGTGTTTAGACTTGGGTCCCTTCCCCAGGATATCTCGTTATGTATCTGCAAATATTCCAAAATCTGAAAAAAATTCAAATCTGAAAGACTTTTGGTCCCAAGCAGTTCGGGTAAGGGTTACTCAACCTATATTAAGCCAAGTCCCAATTAATTATAAGATAAATAAAAAGAACTGACCTTACAGACTGAACTCTTGGACATCTGTGTAGGAGTTACCACGGCAGGCCTGACTGCTAGCCTTTGCAAGGTCTGCTTACGAGGCTGGCCCTTGGCTGGTGTCTGGGGACATGGACCCACCACCTTGTTTGGTAGCAGCAGCTGATTGTTCCACGGTGAGCAGGTCTTTGCAAACTTGCCCCCAAAGTCCAAGGTATTTGAGAGGCCAAAGAAAGAGGCTGACAAATCCAGTTTCTGAGAAGGAAACATTTGATAGGGACTTAAGGACAGAAGCCATAGCTCAGGTGGCCAAGACATGGTAGATCTCCACACCACCCTCTAGAAAGTATCCTTTTTTTTTTTTTTTGGAGGCAGAGTCTCACTCTGTTGCCCAAGCTAGAGTGTTGGGGCGTCAGCCTAGCTCACAGCAACCTCAAACTCCTGGGCTCAAGCGATCCTCCTGCCTCAGCCTCCCGAGTAGCTGGGACTACAGGCATGCGCCACCATGCTCAGCTAATTTTTTCTATATATTTTTAGTTGTCTAGCTAATTTCTTTCTATTTTTAGTAGAGATGGGGTCTCACTCTTGCTCAGGCTGGTCTCGAACTCCTGAGCTCAAACGATCCACCCGCCTCCACCTCCCAGAGCGTTAGGATTACAGGTGTGAGCCACCGCGCCCAGCCCCAGAAAGTATCCTTTATGTAGTGAGCTTTTAGGATAAAGACATGCACAGCTCATCATGTCTCATATTTTCTTGCCAAAACTCATGACCACTGGGGAGATTAGATGAGCATATTTATGAGGAGTTGTCTATGCCACAGGAATTGTTTAAAGACCTCACTGCAGAACACCTTAGTATGTGGGCGTCACACACCTGTCATCACAGCAGCTTTGCTTCAAGACAGCAGCTTTGCTTCAAGACAGCATCACTCTTGCAACGCAACAAGTTGATTTCCTGCACTCACTGTGGCTAAACTGCTTACACAAAGCAATATGGTTTATGCTGGACACCTGCTCTCCTGGGAATCTGGAATTTTGGTACGTGCCAGGCCGAGTGTGCCACATGACCAGCCTCCAGTAAAATCCTGGGCACTGAGCCTCTAGTAAGTTTCCCTGGTTGGCAACATTTCACACTCGTTGCTAGGGGGAATTATGCACACTTTGTGTGACTCCAATCGGGAGGGCCCTTCGGAAGCATGTGGCTGGTTTCTTCCGGATTTCACCCGTGCGCCATTTTTCTTTGTTGATTTGTTTTTTTGCGGTAACAAATCAAACGATTCCCAGCCAGGAGTATGACTGTATGCTGGGTGCTGTGAGTCCTCCTTATGGATCATCAAACCTGCAAGTGGTCAGTCTCGGGGCCTTTGACACAACACACCTCCCCTTTGCTTGTCTCTGAGCCTTTTCCTTGGACCATCATCCCACCTGGAACACCAGCCTTGACTTTTAGGATGAAATCATTGGCCTTTAGTACTCTGTTCAAATCTCACCTTGACCAAGAGTTTTGAAGGATTTTCGCCCTTCTTGGAATTGTGTAGAATTTAATACCAGAATCACCCGTCGGGCACTGTGTCGTAAACCATCATCCGTTCCCTTCCTAAAACCGTCTGTGTTTTGGGTTTGTGACGTATGTCAATTTATGACAGCCTCTTAGCCTGGAAGCTAAGATAAGATGATATAAAATGAATGTTTTGACATTGGTTTGCCTTGTCCTCGTTGCTTGGTATTCTCTGAAAAAAGATTTTTGAGGATAGAATCTTAATAGATATCAAATTATTACCAAACTTCAAAATATTTTGACAATTCTTCACAGACAAAACTATAGCAAAATATGTCTCTTGGTTGTAGTGCCTACAACTGGAACTAGTCCTAGAACTGTGAATAGTATTTTTAAGTGTAATTACAATTTTATTCCCTATAGCCTGGTTGTTTTAACTCATTAATCCAGCCATCAAATTTGATCGAGTGCCTACTAAATGACACAAACTGTGAATATTCTGGAAATTCAAAGTGTAGAAGACTCATTCTTTGATTTGGAAAGATCTGGGTTCTATGTTTGGTAATTTTGGTGGATTTTCTTTTTGTGCTTATCCGTACCCGTTCTTGTAATACTCTCTGAGGATGTTCATCCTTCTCCCAGGTAGCCCATGTCTCTCAATGAAACTGACCCTACCTCCAAATGCAGCAATAAAACCTGATTGGTCTAAGCTAACTATAACAATCCCGTACACTTTGCCAATGTTTGGTTCAGTGAAATCAGGCCTAAGCCAATGAGCATGTAATATTCTCCTAGGTACAGCATGGCCCAGTCAGTGAAAAGTTCTTATTTTCTTTGGAAACCTCCTTCTGGGGATGAAAGAAATAGTAATTTGGATCCCAGAACTGCTGGGTCATTTTGGAAAGCCAGGCTGAGGAACAAGAGAGGGCATACCACGGAAAATAAAAGATAAAATGGAGAGGAACCTTGATCAAGCCACTCCTGATGTCCAAATTTCTGGACTTATTGCTTACCTGAACCAATAAATTATTTAAAATTATTAAGCCAGGAGGAATTAGTGCTTTCAATGTTTACATTCAAAATTAACCTAAACGATTTACTCCATAGCATCCATCTATTCTTTCTCCCATTATTTTTAGTCTGATTTTCCTTTGGGAAATTTATCCCTCCTGTATTCTCAGGCATGTGTTTCCGGTGGGACTGATGCCATGCTCAGCTCTATAGGTGCGCTCACAGCGTCTTAAACCAATCAGCATACTCCATCATTTTGGCTTCGATGGCTGGTTTAGGGATAAACACACAATCCAATCTGGGCTAGTGAAATAGTGACAATTTCAAGATGTGCAGTAGACGCTGTGAGTCCTCTTCTCCTCCCCTAGTTTGCGTGGCGTAAAGATCTGTGTTCTCGACACCCAGGAGCCATTTTATTGCCTCGGATGAGAACTCAGAACTGTCGGAAGATAGAGTCCACAGATGAAGCCAACATCGCAGCAAACAGAGATGAATGAGAGAAAGCACATTTTTTATGACGCTGAATTCGACCTGTCATGAAGCCTGCTACCTCTGGACCTCTCTGTTATTAGTGCGGAGAAAATGTTTAAACTAGGTGAACTGGATTTTCTAACATTGGCTACATGCAAGTGTTCAGTACCATTTTAAGGGTTTATTCTATGTCCCATTCAAAGCTCCCTCCTGGGGCAGACTCAGGACGAATGAAACCGTGCAGTTGAGCTGGAGATCCCAGTCTCCAGGGGTAGAGGTGACAGACACACATGGGATTGTGACACAGATAAAATTGTAATAAACATGTCAAATGAATGAATGAATGATTATTTTAAAAAATTAATGTTAGCAGATTCTGTCGAGGTGAAACGAGCAAACACACTCCACCCTGCCTCTCTTCCACGAATGAAGCTATGGAACCTGGAAAGACATCATGGAGCAGTGATTTGAAAACCCTGAAAGTGAAATAGTTCTAGGCGATTTGGGGAAGGAGGCCAGAATGTGAGTTTGCCACGTTCTGCTCTCTGGTGTCACCCGACCCAATTCCAAAACCCAGAAGTGGGCACTTGGCCGAAGACAGAGCCCCAGGGGAAGCTGGAGACGCCCCTAGTTCTGGTTCAGAGAGGGTGGACATCTCCCGTGTTTTCTTTCTTTTCTTCCTCCCCTCGTGCCAACGCTCTCCAGCAAGCTTGCGATATTGGTGGGCAAGATTTGAACAAGACTCAGAGACTCCTAACATAATATAGAAAATATCCAGGGTAAAATCCAAAATTACTTGATATATTAAGAACCAGAAAGATCTCAATACTCATGAGAAAAGACAACAGATACCAACGATCAAATAACACAGATACGAAAAATTTCTGGCAAAGACTTTAAAGCAGCTATTATAAAAGTCCTTCAATAAGCAATTAGGAACACTCATGAAACAAATGAAAAAATTACATTCTAAGAAAATGGGAAAAATCTTTATGATGTGCAGTTAGGAAGAAGGTTTTTAGACATGATACCAAAAGCACACTCCATACAAGAAAAAATTGATAAAATTGACTTCATCATAAAAATTAAGAACTTTTATTCTGTGAAAGACCCTGTTAAAAGAATAAAAAATCAACCTTGTGACCGGGAGAAAATGTTTGCAAATCACGTAACTGTCAAAGGACTGTATGCAGAATATGCAAAGAATTCCCAAAACTCAACCATAAGAAAACAACCCAATTAAAGAATTGGCAAAGACTTAAACAGACCCTTCATCAAAGGGGATCTATGAATGGTAAATACGCATATGATACAATTTTCTATGTCATTAGGGAAATGCAAATTAAAGCCACAATGAGATACTGTTACATATCTATTAGAAGCAGAATGGCTATAATAAAAATCCTGACAACATGGAGTGGTAGAGAGATCACGGAGCAACTGGAACTACACACTGCTTTTGAGAACACGAGATGGTACAGCCACTGTGGGAAACAGCTCTGAAGTTCCTCGTAGATTTAAACATATATTTACCAGGTGATGCGGCAACCTCATGCCTGGTACTTACTCCAGAGAAAAAAGCAACTTGTGTTTACACGAAAACTTGTATGTTAAGTGTGTATAGCAGCTCTATTCACACTTGCTAAAGCATGGACAGAACCCACATGTCCTTCAAGGTGCATGGTGACAGAACCCGTGGTCCCTCCACGTGACGGATATTACTCAGCAACACAAGAGAATGGAATGTTGATAAACACAGCGACGTCTTTGACTCTCGCAGGCATCACGTTGAAAGAAAGCAGTCTCAAAGATTACATACTGTACACTTCCATTTATATGACTTTCTCAAAAAGAAAAAAAAAACATAGTGCAAGAGAACAGTGTGGAGGTGTGTGGGGTTATAGGTGGGGGATGGTGTCACTTTTAAGCGAAGAGAACAAGGTAGGTATTTTGGGGGGCGGGGGATAGAACTGTTCTGTATCCTGATTACGATGGTGGTCACACAAGCCTATACATACATTAAAATTCATAGAACTGTATATCACAAAAAGGTCAGTTTCACTGTATAATAATTTTTTTAAATGACATTTAAAGTCACATACACCAAATGGATGTCTCTGAAAGTATTAGTTGAATTTCCCTTTACAAGAAAAAAGGGGGGGACAACCCCTCTGGTCCCACTCTCGTCTAGGTATGGCCTAACGTCCCAGAATCAAATCTGTGTAGAAGGACGGGGCTGGAAGCCCTGCCTTCAAAGGTGGTGTCGAACACTGCGCCTGCCTGTGAAAATACAGTACAAGCAAAGTCCTGATCTCAAAGCCTCATTTTTTCCCCTCTGCCTCCTCCTAGCTCTGACAGGGCATATGGAAATAATGTTAGAAATGTAAACTTTGAGCATGAATGGGAATTTTATTTCCAGAGATGTTTATAATTTTTTCTCTTGGGTTGAATCCTTCATTCATATCCAAATAAATTATTTGGGGCTGTTGATAAGAGGATAAATCTTAGAGGGTTTTCACAAAGGTCTGTATTCAGAGAACTTGTCCTCCCTCTGGCTGTGCTTTTTCTGGGGAGTGGGAGGAGATGGCGGGTTGCACGGCAGAGGTCTGAATTTGCAATGTTTTCTTTCCCTTTTTGTGTGTTCACAAAGCACTCTAGATATCGGGCAACGCAAGTCCAAGGTGGGAAGGAAGATAGGCTTTCGCAAAGACAATCACCTTTCAAAGCACACACAAAGGTTCAGTTTATTCAAAGAGCCCTCCCAGAGAAACAGCCACAGACCAGAGCCTTTGTTTGCGTTTTCCAAACCAGCAATTGCGAAATATCAGCAGTAAGATATGAGCGACCTGCTGTCTCTGTTTAGCTTCGTTTTTAGATAGCGAGGGACTCTGTTTAAATGGCTGACGGGTGAGGATGGAAACTTACATGACCAGGAGGGGGTGTTTGAGGAACTTCAGTTTAAAAATTTTATACAGGAACTATGGTTTTTTTTTTTTTTCTTTTCTAGCCCTCTGCCCTGCCCCACCCAATGCCGACAGGATGGATGTGTATTTGTCAGTGAGCTTTGGCTGTCGGTGGCAGGAATCCTTAAACTGATTTAGAAGATAAGGGGAGATGGGCAAGGAGGATTGACTTATTTAACTAAAAAGTCCGGGGAGGATTCAGGCATGGTTTGATCTAGGGGGTTTTATCCACTATGAGTCTTAGTTGTAAGTAGGAAAAACCAATTTAGCTGGTTAAATGTAAAAGAGCTTATTGAAGGCGAATTTTTCATTTAGGAAGGTGTGAAATTATAAGACGGGAAATTCTCTAAACATGAGAGGAAATTTAAATGGAGGCAAGCAGTCATGAAAATACGTTAACAGCAATGGCTGACACACGCCAGTAAGTAAGTACTTACGTACGCAGTAAGTACTTGCACTAGTTAACTTAGTTCTCACAACATCCCTTTGGAGATGGGTCTTCCTCAGATGGAGGATCTGAGATAAAGAGACCTAAAGTAACGTGCCCAGGTCTAGGGTGACTGTCCCTCCTGGCTTGCCTGGGACAGTCCCAATATAATGCTGTCCAGAGTAACGACTATGAGCACCCTGATTACTCTCAAAAGTGGTTTGATTTAGTCCATGGCGTCTATGGTCATTCTTCCAAGGTCACACAGCTAGGAAGAGGAGAAGCTTGGATGACAAGGGACACTCATGAGGGCAGCTGCCATCACCAGCCTCAGTTTCCCTCTTTCTCCGCCTCTCAGCTCTGCTTCCTCTGGGCTCCCCCTCGGGTGGTCCCACTTCGTGCCAGCGGCCTCAGGCTGAGCTCTTTCCAAGGTCAATGGGAAGAGACGCCTCCTGGCCAAAAGTTTCAGCGGAAATCCCTCAATTTCAGGTCATTGGCCCAGTGTGGCTGCTGAGCTCCTTTCTGGAACCTCAGCTGATGCCCCAGGAAACTCAGGTGCTAAGAGTAGGGGTGATGTCCAACAAACACAGAGAGTGACGTGGTCCAAAGGAGTGGAGTGGATGCCGTCCAGGGACAAACTGCAGACGTCCAACTTAATGTCAGAACCAGCCGTTTATTATTATTACGACTAATTTACATGTAAGTCTAGTTGGCAAAGCTAGATTCTTCCCATGTTTTCGGAGACACTGTGTATTTACTGGTATTCATGGAGGATCGATCATATCATGATACAGTAGGATGCCACACTGGAACCAGTTCTGTTAGGGACATGGAGATGAGGAGGAAAAAACGTCCTCCCCAGCTGAGGGCAGGGGCTGCAAACTTTCTCTGTAAAGGGCTAGACAGTGAATATTTTAGGCTTTGTGGTTCTAATGCTGTTGCTACCTTGTATTCTTCTGTGTGTGTGTATATGTGTGTGTGTCTGTGTGTGTATGCTTGTGTGTGTCTCTGTGTGTGTGTATATGTGTGTGTAAGTTTGTGTGTGTCTGTGTGTGTGTGTAAGTTTGTGTGTGTGTGTATTTGTGTGTCTGAGATATAAAATCCATTGTTAGTTCAGGGGCTGGACAAAAATGGGCCGAGTGGGCTGGATCCAGCTTGGGTGCTAGTTTGCCAACTCCTGCTCTGGCAGAGAAGGTGAGACACAGGTATGCGGGCAGAGGGCGCTGGCTGTGCTGTGTCGCCCGCATTGGCCTATCTGTGTGTCTGAGCATCTGGAAGGGCCGTGGAGGGGAGACTTGAGGGGGCGCCAGGGCTGCTGGAGTGGACCCCCCGCCATTTCCGCCAACCGGAGTCCATTTGTCTTCTCCCCGCTGGCGGTGCCGCTGTTTCTCCTGAGCCTGCTTAGCGCAGACCCGCCGGGTCTCACGTCCCCAGTCACAGTGACGATGCAGGAATGAGCACCTGGCCTGTGAGAGCTCTCGCTGCTGCCAGACGGTACTTTAGGGGTAGATTAGGGTTTCCCACCGGCTCTTCTTCCTCCACCAGCTGCTCATCCACACCTAGAACAAAACTCAGACTCCGCCCATGATCTAGAAGATTCTATCAGGCTCCTGTCCACCTCCCCACCCTCCTGACGCCCTCCCGACACCCTCCTCTTTAGTCTCTAACCCCAGCCACGCTCTTCTCCTGGCTGATGTGCAAAGCATGGTCTCTCCTCTGTGGCTTCACCGCTGCTGGCCCCTCTGCCTGCCACGTTCTTCTCACCAGTATCCTCAGAGCTCATGTCAGGCAGGTCTTTTCTGAAAATTGACCTCGTCCAGAGGCTTTTCCCAACCACTCTAAAATAGCCACCCCTCCCGTCTTTATCTCCTGGCCTTGCATATTTTTCTTTGTTACATTTCACATCTCTTATATATTTGTTAATCCATTTATTGTTAGTCACCCCACTGGCCTGGAAGCTCAGGAGGTCAGGAATTTTCATCTGTTTTGTCTCCTGTGTCACCAGCACCTAGAAACATTCTGGAACAAAATGATGTTCCTAAATATTTGCTGAATGAACAAATCCATAAATGAACATGGGTACAAAGATACTCTTTCTTTTCCAGAAGCCTTAAATCTAAGAAGAGGTGAAAAATGCTACAGCCACAAAAGGAACATCTGTTCGAGGGACAACCAAAAGATAGAGAAGCCAGATTTTGATGACATCAGTTGAGCAACTTGATCAAGCTGCACCTGAAGCAAGCCCTACTGCTGTAGTTTTCAATGGCAAAAGCCAATAAATTCTGCTTATGCCTTCCTAAATCATTGTGGATTGGAGATCTTGTGTTGTGTAATAAAGGAGACCTTAAAGTATTGTTTTGTCAGAGAGGAGAGAAGGGGACAGGGAGGAAAGGTGAGGAGAGGAGGAAACAGAGCATGTGGAGTGGTCAAATGATACATCAGGAGATGCAGCAATTTTGGTCGCTAATAAAATATAGTTCTCTGTAAGCCTCAGAGAAAGTCCCTTTACAAACACAGCAAAGCATCGAGCTGGGCCTATTGGGACCACACATTGTCACTGCATGGGGAGTCCAGCACAAAGGAGGAAGGAGCACAGGCCACGTAGAGGACACAGACCCTGGGATCGTGTGAGTCCCAGGAGGCTCCAAATGGCTGCACCTCTTTCCCGCAGCTGTAGTCTTTGGCAAACATCCGAACCTCAAGTTTCCCATCTGAAAAATGGGATGATAAATCTGAGTCTCAGCAGTGTCACACTGAGGGTAAACAGAACATCCATACAGAAGTGCCTGGCATGGAACTTGGCCACGGCGGGCGTTCAATACATGGCCACTGCAGTTGTGGTGGGGCCTGGATTGCCCGGCTTCAAACAGGCACCTGCATTGGGACCTTTGCTAGAACTGCCTCCTACTTCCAGGATTCAGGGTAGGAAAAAGAATCGCTCCATGGAGAAACCAGAGAACGGGGCTTCCCCAGTGCTTGTGCCCCAAGAGTTTACAAAACGCTTTTGCCTCCACCCGCACAGAACATCCGGAAGAAAGCACTAAAGGACAGTGGATTGCACAGTGACAACGTTCCCATCCTTTCCGTTTCCTGTCCCTCCTTCCGATTAAGCCAAGGAGACGCTCAGCTGGCTGCTAAGAACGCCTTGTTGTCTCTCCGGGGCTTCCTGATCTCCCGAGCTAATCAGGGACGATGTCTGGCCTGGGATCCGTCACTGCTGCATCAGCCAATGCACCTTGGGATGCTCGGTGCACATTCGCTTACCAGATTGGTTAAGCTGCAAGAGCAGCGCCTGTCTTTGTTAATGAGATGTAAGAAAACAGAGAGGTTTTGATGGAGCAGAATGCAGGAAACTTCCACGCCGGGGATGGACAGCGTGGGAGGAGCGCGGTGCCATAGGGTGGCCCCCAGGAAACTGGGGGAGGCGGGGGAGCGAGGCCGTTAGAAGGAGACTGGGAGGTGGCTGCGGAGAAGAGTGACAGGAACAGGCTGAAGCTACAGTTCCTTTCGCCCCCGTTTTCACAGAAGGAATACATTTTTCTGCTATGGACGTAGGATGCCCAGACCCTTCTGGATGCTTCTGCTCCAGTAGAAAGGTACACCGTAGGGTTCACGCCTGCCTTGTCCCAGACCTGGAGTCGTCTGTCATCTGAAAGCCTCCAACTCTTCTGCGGCTGGCAGAGTCCCGGCTGTGACCACTGTCCATTCATCACACACTGGCCGTGACCCCAACACCTGGGCCTGTGTGCCCAGAGCTAACAGAGCCCATCTGTACGGGCCACCTGGCGCTGGGACACACAGGCCCGACGAGACCCTGATGGAGGAAGGGCCGGGCTGGCAGCCTCGCATGTTTTCCCTCCCGTCTCGAATTTCTCCACCCAGGGGGCAGCCAGCAGTGTGGAGTCCCCTCCAGAAAACAGGGAACCTTGGCAACCCCAAGCCCGCCGCTCACTGGACATGTGGAAATGAGCTCCAGGGAGAAGGGCGAGAAGAAGGTGGGCATTTATCAGGGTCCTGCTTACCTCTTCCTAAGGACGTGAGAAGATTTGTTTGGCCACTGTGGAGAGACCCTTCCACTCCCCCAGGGGGAAGCTTCCAGAAGTTGCTAGATGATCCTCTGTGTTTTAGCCAGTTGTCCGTGACTCAGGGTCAACGCTTGACTGCTCAGGTTCACACCGTGCACCGGTCTTCCTTGGGAATATCTGAGCTCTCTTCTGTTGCCAGCTTCAACATGTCTTATGCTTCCTGGCAGATTCCTAATAAACGTATCAGATGAGAAGCTGTCGTTGTAAAATGGCGATTTCTTCATGGAGGTTCCAGCCGGGCTTGGAAATACAGCTGCTCCGTGGCAGGGTTAACAAAGGATGTTTGGTGTTTTGAAAGTGTGTTCTCTTATTTCAGGAGAAAAGCTGAAGCAGGGGTAGAAATCCCCGCCAGGACACTGCGGGCGCGGTGGCTCTGGCTCCGAGGCGCACCAGCCACTGAAATTCACACAAAGAAGGGGAAAGACAGGAAAGGCGGGGAGAGAAGGTGGCAGAGGGGATGGAGGAAGAGCTGGGAGGGCGTGGGGCCCCAGAGGTGAGCGGAGGAGCCGATGGAGGCCCCGGCCTCCGCTGGGGTTTATAGACATCCTTTATGACATTCTTGCAACCGGCCCTCAGAGGCAGGAATTAAGATTGGCAGCTCCCTGGAGACAAGGGCTTCTTGTTTGGTTGGTTTTGCTTTGTCTTAGCCATTGTTGGACCCATAAGACATAGAATAATACCTGGCACATAATAGGTGCTCAAGAAATATCTACCGAATGGGTGAATAAAGAATGAATGAAATGAATAAAGAAGAAGCTAAGACTCGAACTGACATTTCTCCCAAGAGAATGTACAAATGGCCAACAAACACATGAAAAGCTGCTCAACATCACTGATCATCAGGGAAGTGGCATCAAGACTGTAATGAGGTAACCATCTCACGTCTATTAGGAGAGCTATTGTCAAAAAGAGAAAAAACAACAAAAAAGAAAATAACAAGTGTTGATGATGATGTAGAGAATTGTGCTCTGACGGTGGGAACGTGAAAGGATGTAGCTGCTCTGAAAAGCAGTATGGCTGTTACTCAAAAAATTAAAGATAGAAATACCGTATGATCTAGCAATTCTACTCCTGCGTATATAACCCCCCAAAATTGAAAGCAGGGACTTGTAGAGAGATTTGTACACCTAAGTTCATAACCGTATCATTCACAAAATGCAAAAGGTGTGAGACAGTGGCCACTGACAGATGAACAGGTAAGGAAGATGTGGCACATACTTACAGTGGATGGTTACTCAGCCTCACAAAAGGAGGAAATCCTGATACAGGCTACATAGTGGATGGACTTTGAACACATGCTAAGTAAAAGGAGTCAGTCACGAAGGGACAAATACAGATGCTCTTCGACTTACGATGGGGCCACATCCCAATGCACCCATTGTAAGTTGCAAATATCATAAGTTGAGGATGCATTTCATACATCTAACCTGCAGGACATCACAGCTTAGCCTGGCCTATCTTAAATATGCCGCGAACAGTTACATTAGCCTAGAGTTGGGCAAAATCATCTAACGCAAAGCCTGTCTTACAATAAAGTGTTGAATGTTTCATGTAATTTATTGACTACAATACTGAACGTGAGAAACACAGTGGTCGTGTGGGTACTCGAAGCACAGTTCCTACTGCATTCATATTGCTTCCATACCACTGGGAAGTGGAAAAAACCGTAAGTCAAACCATTGTAAGTCAGGAACTGTCTAAAGTGTCTGATTCAACTCACGTGAGACAGCTCGATGGGAAAATTCACAGAGATGGAAAGTAGAAGGGTGGTTGTCAGGGGCGGGGGAAGGGAGAATGGGGAATTGTTGTTTAATGATTATAGGGTTTCAGTTTTGCAAGATGAGAAAGAGTCTGTGGATGGATGGTGGTGATGGTCACACAGCAATGTGAATGTACTTAATGCACTGAACTGTCACTCAGAAATGGTTAAAATGGTAAATTCTTTAAAGTATATTTTACCACAATTAAAAATAAAGTAAAACAAATGTATTAGTTTTAAAAGAGAGAGAGAGAGAGAGCTCCCAGAAGTGCCATAGCCTACCATAAATCACCATAATACCCTTCAGCAACTATGGAATCATTTCAGGGCTTGGCTAAATGGGATCTCAGCCTCAGAAAGAAAAAGGGGAGGAAAGAGAGTGGGAACAAAGGCAGAAGGAGGAAGCTGGTCCAGGGCTGGGGACAGAGGGCAGGTGAGGCCTCATGGCTGAGTGTCCTCAGACCCAGCCAGGTTGAACCCAGGGCCGGCAGGAGACATCCACAGAGATGGGAACCCCAACTCTGTCCCTATGCCTGGGAGTCCACTGAGGGACACTCTCTGGGTCCAGGAAGAAGAGTCTCAGGCAAGCAGAAATATTTCAGTTTCAAGAGACACAAACCTCTCTGAAACTGGTGCAAGCCCGGAAGGACTTGGCTCATGTGACTGGAACATCAAGGGATAAATAGGGTTTGGGCACAGCTGCATTCAGGCATCAGCCTTTCTCCTTCCATCTTTCTGCTTTTCTTTGATCTGTTTTGGCTTCACTCATATGTAGGCTTTTCCCATGTGATGGCAGAGGTGGCCACCAGCAGCTCCAGGCTACATCTTAAGCTCAGCAACTTCAGAAGAAGGAGGGAGAGCCCTGGCCCTAAAAGCATTGGCAAACCTCTCAGGGCAAACTCTCATTGGCCTGGCAGGCTCACGTGACCATCTTCCCATTCAGGCCAGGCCTAGGTCACATGTCCACTTCTAAAGCCAGGGGTGGGGTTGGCTATCAAATACTATTAAATAACTACTGGGACTGAGAGCCGGGAAGGGAGGGTGGCTCTTCAGAGGAAAACCAACTGCTGCTGCCTTAGAAGGGGAACGCATGCAGGACAGGCGAAAAGTACAGCCATTCCATGTGCTCTCCCCGCTCCAGACCCCCTGGACAGGAAGGCACCAGGGACCTCGGCTCAGACACAGAATAAGGCAGAAGCCAGTGGGTGGTAGAAGACACATTCTCTGTAGTTCCCAAGGAACAGGGGCTGGGCCTCTTTGGGCAGATCCTTCTGCAGACCTGGCATTGCCCCGAGAAGCTGTCCTCTGGCACCCCAGTGAGAGGATAGACTGCCCACACCCGCACAGACGAGCAGCCCACTCGCTGCCCTAAGGAGACTGAGAGGCGGCAGTGTCCTCTCTCTGGCCAACAGGCTGGCGTTTGGCAGAGCTGCCAGTGTTGGCGGCTGAGGGCTTCTCAGGGCCTGTGCCAAGTGGCGTGACCCAGCAGGTCTGAGTGTGGGACGGACGCCTGACGCCTGGCCCAGTGTCCGTCTGACCCAGACAGAGCCAGCCTCTCCGTGCACTGGGCACGGAAAGCAAGGCCAGGCAGCCAGGGCAGGAGCACACCAGGGCGTTCTCAGCTGGGGGGAGATCAGCTGCACTCCGATCCCGTCAGTAGGAGACGCGCAGACAGTCCCTGAGCAGGGCTGGAGGGGCGAGAGCAGTAGGGGGAAGGGGAAGGCACAAGGAGGCAGCTTGAAGCCTCCACACCTCCCAAGTAGGAGTGGACCCCTGGGGCCCCGCCTGGGCTCGTTCTCTCCTCTCTCCTCTCACAAGGTATCAGTTTTACAGGAGCCAAAGGAAGGAGGTGGGGGTGGGGGGTTAGAAACCGTGGCTGTCTTTGTTCGCGTCTTTCTCATGATATCATGATAGACTCCCGCATTCTGGCTGGCCGCACAGCTGCACAGAATGAAGGCTCCATGTCCCAGCTTCCTTGGTGTTGAGCGTGGGCCTGTGACCGGGCTCTGGCCAGCTGGACTGAGCAGAAGTGGTGTGTGCAGCTCTCCCTGGAGCAGCCTCACTGTTGTGCCCGGATTCTAGCCTAATGAAAGGGACAAGACAGAGGCAGGGCTGCCATCCTGCCCTTTGAGGGCTCTGGAATCTTTATCTCAGTGCAGGCTCTGATGTGCCTGCTTCACAGAAGAGAAAACTGAGTCTCAGGACGTGGTCACATGTGTGCTGCAGAGCAAGATCAGAGCTCAGGTCTCCTGCCCTTCCATCACATACAGTTTTGCTTTAGAGAAACTGTCAGCACCGATCAACTGCGTTCAGGCTGAGGTCCCTTCTCCTTCATGCTGAATTCGAGGCCCGCTGAGACTCTCTCTCCCGGATGCCCCTTTGCCTCTGCGCAGCCTTGCACCACGCCAGGCCTGTGCTGTGCTCCATCCCCAGGTGCAGGCACCTCCCCGCACCTCACCTTTGCCCAGGGAGCTTCCTCTCCCCAAACCGTCCTCCCCACCCCTGTGGTCTGGTTTGAACTCCCTGGGTTCAACTCCTGGCTTTCCCGGACGTGTGAGATTAGGCAGGGCATGACATCTCTGAGGCTCGGTTGCCTTGTCTATAAAATTAGCATAATGATGCCAGCCCCCTTAAGTGTGTTGAGTGAAATAACTGAGCAAACATACCACCAAAAAAAGTGGCTGGCACTTAGTATGCACACAGTGAATACCAGCTGCTAGTATTGGTATCATCATCATCTGACCAAGTCCATCTCTACCCACCTCTTATGATTTCTGTTCCCTGTGGGCAGCCCCTCCTCAGTAGGGCGGATCCATTGTTTCCCATTCAGGGCTCCCAGGACACCCCTATTTAAAGCACGGGTATGTACCACATGCCTCTTCTGAGTGCTACGGGCAGCAGAGTGGGTGCTTAACAGGTGGGACTCTGGCACCAGATGGCCTGGGTTCATACCCTGGCTCTAGCTGCTTATCAGCTGTGTGACTCTGGGCAAGTGACTTAACCTCTCTGTGTGTGTCTTAGTTTCCTGGAGGAAATGGAGATGCTAATAGGAGCCACGTCATGGAGGAGGTGTGGGGACTGAACAAATTGTTAATAATTTAAACAGTATGTGACACATGGGAAGTGCTCAGTAAATGTTGGCTTTCTCAGTTGTTTACTGCCTGTTTTGCTCTCTACACAGCGAGCATCTTCAGGGCACAAGCCAGGCTTTATTTATCTTTGTGTTTTTGGCACCTCACACCGTGCCTGGACCGCGTAGGTGCCGTATTAGTGCCCTGTGCTTGCGGTCTGGTCTCATGTCAGTTATTTCTTTCATACCTCCTGCCTGAAGGGCCCTGTTCCAGCCAGAAAAAGTAGAAGAGTGCCTCCAAGCAAACTGGGTCCCCTTTTGGGCTGCTGGCCCAGGAAGCTGAAGAAATCTGGGTGGGGGGGACCTGCCAGCTGGGGAAAGCTGCCACTCCTCAGCAGGGGCCTTGAGGACCACCCGCCTTGATCGGGAGCATTTAGGACCTCTTTTGGAGGATGCGAGGGATGCTCCACACAGAAGGCCACAGCATATGCCGTTTCTCGGGCTGTGCCAGATGGCGGGGACTTGGCCGCGCTCCCTCCGTATCTGCGAGCCCGCTGACCCATTCAGAGTCTCCAAAATGCAAAATAGAAATTTTAATGCTGCTTTGCAATGACTGGAGCTGGGAGACCACAAGCAGCCTGGCAAAGAAGGAACACGCCATTGTCCCTGGTGCTTAACTATGCCCATGTGCCAGCAAAGCAAGATGGACCCCAGCCTGCTTGAAGACCACCCTGGTTAGCTTGACCACCATGCAAAGCATCTAGAACAGAACAGTGGTTGAAAGATCGGGCCCTGGAGCCCCGCTGCCTGGGCTCAAATCCAAGCTTCTTCACTTAACAGTTGTATGAATCTTTGGCAAATAATTTTAGTTCTCTGTGCCTCAGTTTCCTTATCTGTAAGATGGAAATATTTTTACCATAACAGTGGAAAGACATGGGGGATCAACAGTGCTGTTTGCCTGTGTATCAATATGACAACAGCTAACTCTCATACCGTACTCACCGCACGCCAGGAACTGTTCTTCCGTGTGTTCTTCACATTTGATCCTCACGACCACCCCACAAGGTAGGTGCTGTCATTATCTCTAGTTCGCAAATAAGCAAAGTAAAGAAAGTTCAAACAGGACACTCAAGGTCGCAGAGACAGAAATTGGCAGAACCAGGATTCAAACCCAAGCAGTCTGGCTCACGGGCCACACTCCTACCATCGAGCCGTGCTGCCTGCCAATATGATATAGATCTCATCAAAGACGGAGTCTTGCCCTGAAGCGAGTGCTTGTGATTTACTCTGGGAGATTTAGCAAAAAGCCGTGTGTGCAAGAACCTCGAACAGCCAGAGGCTATCGGCTTAGCTAACTGACGATCATCAATCAATCTTTTCTCCCTCAAATAGATGGAATTAGTTAGCGTGATCTTGGCTATAAGTCACTGTTAATCCAACTCAAAGTGTTTTCAACAGCCATGACTTTAATGATGATTATCATTCACACAGGAGTTCAGGTAGCTGCAGTGTGGTTAATCCAGAGGCTCCGGAACATTATTAAGGAACGTGGCTCTTTCCCTCTCTGTTCTGTGGGCCCCAACTTTGGGGCACCAGCTTCACCCACAGGCCAACACCCTCTTGACAGCAAGATGGCTGCCCACAGTTCCGGGAAGTTCCAGGTGTGAAAAATGTATGAAAGAGAGGAAAGAGGAGAGAGCAGGGGTTGTCCTTCCTTGGCTGTCCTCTTAGGAACCTGAAAACATTCTCTAGAATCTCTCAGAAGACCTCCCACCAAGTCTGATTGGCCACCATGAGATCACTCACTCCTTCGTAGACCAATCACTGGCAGGAGGGGTGGTAAGATTGACATGTGCTTCCTGACCTCCCTTCACTTGCGTCAGCCATTCCTCCTGCAGGATGCCTGGCCCATTCCCAAATATCAGATGGTTAACCATTTGTGTCAGTTAGGAATCCTGGCAGTTATAACAGAAAATCCAGCCAAGAGTGGCTTAAATGAAGAAACTCAGAGCCAGTGCTGTATCTGTCATCTATGCATCAGGGTTCCAGGTGCTTCCTGTCTTTCCGCTCTTGATCCTCAGAGCACTGGTTTTCTCCATGTGCAGGTTCATCACCTTCTGGTTCCCAGATGGCTGCTTTGCCTCCAGGCAAGAAGGGGGAGGGAGGACGCAGGGGCAGGAGGAGTTATCAGGAACCCCCTGCAGACATCTGTTTACATCTCATTGGCTGGCACTGGGTCATGTGGCCACTGTTAGCTGCAAGGGAGGCTGGGAAAGTGAGTGCCTTAGCTGGGCCCCCCCTTTGCCACCCTGAACAAAGCCAGGGTCCTCTGTAGGAGGGAGAAGTGGCTACTGGGCTGGCAACTAGCACTGCCTGCTACACTGTCTTCGAAGCTCGGCTCACTCTGCATGCCACTGGGAATCCTTCCCTGCTAACCCCCAAGCAATGGACTCCCCAAGGTGGTGCTGGCAGCACATCTTTGTAGATCGGGGAAACTGAGGCTCACAGGGCAGTACTGATTTGCCCAAGGTCATAGCTAAGTATAGGGCTGGGTGAGAATGCCTCACTGGCAAATGCCTGCTCTCCTGCTCCTCCCATGGAAGCCCCAGTTAGCCTGCGTGAATGGTCACGGCATGCTCTCAGACAGTTCTCCTGTTTATCAGGCAAGCTTGTGCCCTGGCTGAGGACAGAGAGGCCATCGTGGGCTGCAGTTGGCGTGAGCACAATTTGCAGACTCGCTTTGACTCTGGGAACCCGAGAACACGGCTTCTGACTATGGCAAAAACATTAAGCTTTGAGTGGGCTCCGTGCTGCGACAGAAGCTCATGCAGCCTGGAACATTTTTCTCTTCCCTTTTCTTCCCCTGAGTTCCGCTGGGGGCTGGTTCATGGGAAGTTGGCTAATTGGAACTGTCCCTGCTGCCCCCATGAGAAATGGGATGTTGTACACCATGTCCCCTGGAGAAAGTCTCCCATCTGTGCACCGCATGCGGATAATTATGTGTATAAATTACCGCCTTCTCCTCCCTCCCCAGGCCGGCTGGAGGGGGGTGTGCTCATGATGAAGGTTCCTGAGTGACCTTTCTGATGAAGGAATATGACTAAGTCAGCTTCTAAATCAGCCGTCTGCCCGGGCTCGACTGCAGTATTGATTTTCTATTCCAGGGCTGGAAAACGGACATTTATTTTGAAATATGTTCTGTAATGAATCCGTGATTTGGGCAGAGTGCTTCTGCAATTATTACCGCTGAACTTGATGTGACTTCCAGCAACAGAGAAAGTCACTGACTGTCACTGGGTTTACTTTGGTCCTTTATTACTAAGAGGAAAGACTCCAGGCTGAGCGGCTGGGGAAGATGACACACCAGGCACTTCCCACGGCAGCGATGACTCTGCTCCTTGTGGGGAATCGCGCTCTGAATATCCTGACTGCAAAATATATTACAGGGCATTTTCTCTCCCTGAAAAGCCCTGGCCTCGGGGGAAGGATGTGTGGGGTCTGGTCATGGTCACTGACTTGCAACAACACCTTGGGCAGGTCGCTGTTTCTTCAAGGGCAGCAGTGCTCCCTGCTGAGGGATGGGGGAGGTGACCCAGCTTCAGTGGCCTCAGTGGCAGGCAGAATAATAATCCTCCAAGATGCCCGAATCTGCACCCCTGAGACCTATGCATATTCTAGGTGACGTGGCAAAAGGGAGGTGAGGCTGCAGGTGGAACTGAGGTTGTTAATCAGCTGACCTTAAAATGGGGAGATTGTCCTGGATTATCTGGGGGGCCCAGTGTAATCACAAGTGTCCTTGTAAGTGACTGAAGGAGGCAGAGCCAGAGAGATGGCACGGTGAGGCGGACTCGTCCTGACACGGCTGACTTACGGAGGGAGGGGGCCATGGGCCAGAGAGTGTGGGTGGCCCCTAGCAGCTGAGATGGGCAAGGAAACAGGCTCTCCCTTAGAGCCTCCGGAAGGAATGCAGCCCTGCTGACCCTTCGTTTCAGCCACGTGAGACCCATTTAAGACTTTTGACCTCCAGAACTGTAAGGTAATCAATCGATGTTGTTTAAGCCACGAAGTTCATGGTAATTTGTTATGGCAGCAATAGGGGACGTATCCAGCTCAGGCCCCGCTGGACCTGGGATTTGCTGATTGGTCCCCACCCACCCGAATCCAACCATTCTCACAGCCCTGCCCACTCCTGCCTCGTTGAGAATTCTCCACTTTGTCTCCCCAGCCAGATTCAAAGTTCTGGGAGGACACAGACCGTCCTCCGTAGCATCCACGCAGTACTTCCCACAAAGCACTTGCTTGGGTTCCACATGGCAAAGACCAAAGTCATGGTGTTGGCTCTGGGAATGCGACGAAAGCCAATCTTTGTGGAGTGCTCACCACCTGCTGGGTGCAGATTGAGGATCTCTCCATGGGCTACCTTATTGCGTCTTGAGAGAAACCCTGAAATTAGGGATTATAGTTACCCCACCATTTGACAAATAAGACAATTGAGGCACAGGGAAATTGCATCACTTGCCTAAGATCCCAGAGCTAGGAAACTATGGAGGCCACGTTTCAACCCTCTGCACCATCAGCTCATCATCCCATTCTCAGACGCAGATAATTCTGGACATTTCTGTCTTACCTACAGTTCTGTGCAGATGTGGCGTCCAGATAGGGGCCCACAGTTTGCCTGGGAAAGTCCCCGTATCCTATAATAATTATTAACGGCATCCCCCATTCACGCTCCAGGAAGGTCTAGTTTGGGGGTAAACCCTATGTATATAGTCACCCTATGTCAAGTCCCCTCCCAGTGGTGATGAAATCCTAAAAAAAAAAAAAAAAATTGTTATGGGGGCTGAGTAGAGCTGTGTGCTCTGAGCTCAAGGAGCATGGGAGAAAGCCCTGAAATCGGGTGACTTACATCCCAGTCCTAACTCTGGGACCATTTTGTTCTGTGAGCCTGGGGGAAACGTGATGTTTTTGTAACTCCCAGTGGGATGCCTGGCTCATACGCAGAAACAGGGCATGGCAATATCTGAGAAATTCAATTGTTTCTCCTGATGTCCTCCAGCCCGAATTTCTCCATCTGCAACACAGAGGAAATTTTACAGCCTATCGGAAGAGAACGGTGATTGTGGCAATGAAACGGCTTTGGAAGGCAGGCCAGAAAGCACCCTACAAATGTAAGCTGGGTGTTTCTGGGGAGATGACATCCCTTGTGGCCAGGTGTGTGGATGACCTCTGTTCCCTGCACTTCATGGACTCTTATTTCCTAAATGAGAGTCATGAGGAAACCTCATTTTCTTACCAATTTAGCCTAAGACCTGATACATGAGCAGGCCCAAAAGTCCACACACTCAACCATTTTCATGCCCAGGTTAGACGTGCCCCACCTTGTCCCAGATGTGCTCAGCCAACCAGCTGCAGGATGTCCACACGGGTGTTAAAGTGCCCTTGACTGGTGGCCAGATCCCTGGTGCTGACGTGCAGGCCCGTGCCCTCCATGCAACATGCTTTGCATTGACTGGGCTTTGTGCCCAGGACACTGGTTGTACCACTGTCGTGTCTTAATGACTGCAACATCTCCCAGGGGACCTCCCTATTTCAAGTTCTTTCCTCTTAAAATCCATTGTCCACAACAGCAGTGCAAGTGACATCAGATCACGTCACATTCCTGAGTGGCCACCTTCCTCTGTTGTGGCTTCCCATTGCACCTAGAATGAAACCCATGGCCCACCAGGCCCTACACAACCAGCCCTGACTGCTCTTCCGTCTTCACCTCCCACTGCTCCACCCTGATGCTGTGTTCTGGCCATGCTGACCTTTGACCTTTCTCTCCTTGCATGTGCCAAGCTGGTTCCTACCCCAGGGCCTTTGCATTTGCTCTTTCCTTTGCCTGGACACCCTTGCCTTGGCCTCCACATGGAAAGTTACTCATCATCAGCCCAGCTCATATATCACTTCCTGAAAATGTGTCCTTTGACACACTCCCACGCTTCTGTTCTGTGGCGGATGCTGGAATGCACCACCCAGAGCACGCTCAGGACTTCCTGCTTGAGCTCCTAGGAGAGCTGCCCCCAGAAAGCCCTCAGCTGTCAGCTCCCTGCAGAGATTGCCTCATCTGAACACAGGTGCCTCACCACAGTCATAGCCCTTCCTGGGGGTGGAAAAGCTCAGCCCCTTGCCCTGTCTTCAGAGCCCCCCACAGGTGGGCTGAGGCAGCCATGGAGACGGCATCGCGTCTGCCGTTCTGCACCCGGCCCTGCCCGCATCCCTCCTTTGCGCAGGTGTTGATTCCAGGAGCCCTCTCCAATCGCCCCCTGCGTGCTAACTAGCATCTCAGAGTGTTTCCTGGGAGCCCTACTTGTCACACCCCTGCATCCTCTGTGACATTGCTCACTCCATTTCTTTCCTAGCATGGACCGCACCCTGATACTATATTGTTCATTTATTGCCTTATACATTTGCCATCTGACTTCCTCCATCTGCTCTGGGAGGGAGGGACCCTCCTGATCCTGTTTGCTGGGTGCCTGGCACGTGGCAGGTGTTCAGTAAGTGTCAGTTGGAAGGAAGGGAGGATGGAGGGAGGGAAGAAGGCTGGGGGGAGAGGGGAGGGAGGGGGAGGGAGGCAGGAAGGGCTCTGATGTGGTGACTTTCCTGAGAGTTGCTGATGTCCGTCCGACGAGTAGCACTGGAATGTACACCTGTCATCACCAGTCTGCAGCTACAAAGGAAGCAAGCTGAGACCAGGTGAGTGAGAGGACCACAGTGAGATCACTGTCCAGATGGAGACACTGGAATAGGAATCTTTATCTGGGTACATTTTCTACTTAAAAAATGTTTAAAAAGTAATGTATTCATTCTAGGAAGTTCAGATATATTCTTCTGTCTTTTCTTGATGCATGCATTAAGAAATCTGTCCATAATTATTTATAACCTGATTTTTTTTCACTTAAACACAGTGCAGTTTTTTTCATGCCGATGCACATGCTGCTGCAGCATCCTTTCCAGTGGCTGCACAGCGCTCCGTTGTGTGGCTGTGCCCTGTTTTGTCACCAGGCCCATCACTTTACCACAGTGATTAAGAGCAGAAATGCCTGAGTTCAAGTTCTGGCCCTGCCACTTACTAACCATGTGACCTTCAGCAAATTTTTTAACTTCTTTGTATCTCAGTTTTATCATCTATAAAAATGTGGTACTAACAGTACCTAGCTCAGGGTTGTTTTGAGAATGAAAAGACTTAAAATATGTAAAGAGCTTAGTACGGGGGTTAGCACACGGTTCCCTAAGCTCTGGTCCCAGATCTTCCTCTCTTGCCTCTCTGTGCTCCTTCTCTCTGTTTTCTATGCCTGAGACTACAGTGACCACTGCTACCTCTGTACCTCCCAAATATGCATCTCCAGTTCTCCCTTATCTCAGTTTCAGACCCCCATGTTCAACTGCATACTTTGTTTTTCCCTTGGGTTGCCTCAGTTTATTGATTCTTCCTTTCAACCATCTGCTCATCCACCCATCTACCCACCCATCCACCCACTCATCCATCCATCCACTCATCCATCCATCCACTGATCCATCCATCCATCCACTGATCCATCCATCCATCCACTGATCCATCCATCCATCCATCCACTCATCCATCCATCCACTCATCCATCCATCCACTCATCCATCCATCCACTCATCCATCCATCCATCCACTCATCCATCCATCCACTCATCCATCCATCCATCCATCCATCCATCCTCCCATCTGCACCCCCATCTGCCCATCTATCCATTCACTTGCTCAACCACCATGCTCTACCACAGTAATCCCTAACCTTTCTGGCACCAGGGACCGGTTTCATGGAATGAAATTTTTCCACAGACCAGGGGTTGGGATGGGTGGCGGGGGAGGTGGAGCTCAGGCGGTGATGTGAGGGACGGGGAGCAGATGTAAATACAGATGAAGCTTCGCTGGCTTGCCGGCCACTCACCTCCTGCTGTGTCACCCACCAGCTTCCTCAGGTTCCTAAGTTTCATGGAGGACAATTTTCCACAGATGGGGGAGGGGGATGGGACCGAGCTCAGGCGCTAATGCCCGGCCCGGTTCCAAACAAGCTACAGACCGGTACCAGGCCGTGGCTCGGGGGTTGGGGATTGCCGCTTACAGCCTTTCTGGCTGCTCTCTACAGCCAAGCACCGTAAGCCGACACTCCCTCAGTAGCTCACACGACCCTTCACGGCCAGGGCCCAGCCCAGGCTACCCGGTGTTTCCTCCCTCACTTGCTCAGCTCCAGCCGCGCCAGCTTCCTCGGAGTCCCCAGCCACTTTCAACCGCCGCAGGGTCTTTGCTCTTTTTTTTTTTTTTGAGACAGAGTCTAAATCTGTTGCCCGGGCTGTAGAGTGCCATGGCGTCAGCCTAGCTCACAGCAACCTCAAACTCCTGGGCTCAAGCGATCCTACTGCCTCAGCCTCCCGAGTAGCTGGGACTACAGGCATGCGGCACCATGCCCGGCTAATTTTTTTTTTTTACGTATATTTTTAGTTGTCCAATTAATTTCTTTCTATTTATAGTAGAGACGGGGTCTCGCTCTTGCTCAGGCTGGTCTTGAACTCCTGACCTTGAGCGATCCTCCCGCCTCGGCCTCCCAGAGTGCTAGGATTACAGGCGTGAGCCACCGTGCCCGGCCAGGGTCTTTGCTCTTGTTGTTTCCTTGCCTGGGATCCTTTTGCCCAAATTATCCTCGTAAATCCCCTGCTCTTCTTCTACAAGGCTTTGCAAAGACGTCAACTTCTCACAGAAGCCTTCCTGGCCACTGTGTTTAAACTCGCAACTCTCTCCTCCCAAACCTGTCTACATACCTTCCCTTCCTGCTCTTCATAAAACACAATCCGGCATATTCTGTCTAATACTTATTTATCCTGTTTATACTTTGCCCTGCTAGAAGGCAAGTTTCATGAGGGCCGGGATTTCTGCCTTTTTAAAAAACTACTGTACCCCCGGCACCAGGAACAATATCTGTCCTACAATAGCCACTCAATGAATGAATGAATGAATGAATGAATTCAGGCAAGAAATTATGCCCTAGAGCAAGTTTGTGGAATTGAGAAATGAGTGAATTTGAGACATATTGAAAGAAAAAGTGTTTCATTTTAGTTTCATATTCAGCAAAATTTTCCTTTGTGTTTTCTGCATTTATGTTTACAAATCCCCCAATATTACGCAAACATCCATTTATTTTCTTCCAGGACTTTGATGTTTTCTACATTTAATTCACCAATGCATCTGGAATTTATTTTGATGAACATAATGAGATATGGATCAGATTTAATATTTTTATCTAGATCATTAGGCACCTTTAGAATGGTCTGAATACCATTTATTGAATAATCCATCTTCCTCCAAATAATAAAAATGCAACTTTATCACATTGTAAAGTCTTATGTCTCTGTGGGTCTTTTCCTGAACTTTTATGGAGTTTTCTTGCTCTGTTCCAATTAGCCCCACACTTCAGTTATTATGATTCTACGTGTGTGAATGCCTGGTAGAGCTAAATCCATACTTTCTTTTCTTTTTCAAAAAACTTTTTTTTTAATGATTTAGTTTTCCAAGTTCACTTTAGACCATTTCCCTCATGAAAATTTACTGGAACTTCACATTTTATAGATTGAGAGGAGGCAAACAGATATCTAGTCAATATTAATCCTCTATCAAGGAATATGCTATGCTTCCTAATATTTGATTCTTTCTTTTCAGAGTTTTATTCATATGGATCGTAAAGACTTGCTATAATAATCTCTAAGTGCTGTATACTGCAATTTAAAATTGGATTTTTTTTTTTCTGTTTTAGGTTTAACAACTTATTCTTAATACTTAGGATACGTAAATTTGTGCATCTGAATTTTGTTCCATTGTTCCTTTTTCTCTGTTCTGGTATCGATACCAGATTTTAGAGCAAGTTCCTCCTACATTTCCTTTCTTTTCGTACATGTCTAGGCTTTCCTTACATGCTTTTTTCTTTTTGTAGATGTTATAATTGACTGACTTACCTCCCCAAATACCCCCGGATTTTGTAGCTCATGGGACTTCTGGACACAGGCACGAGCTCTGAAAGTTCTAGTTGAGTCTCTTGGGTTTTCCGAGTAGATGATCTGCTAATACTCTTTGTTCAAGTGCCAGGACCTCTCGCTGTCCGCCTGGGCCTCTGGCCATTGGTCACGTGCTGCCCTGTGATGCCTTTCCTGTCACTGTCCTGCATGTCACCTGTGTCTTTCTTCCTGTCCCGCAAGTTACCTGTGTGTGTCTTGGCTCCACGTCCTGCGCTTCCAGCCCACATGTGTTATCGGCAAATTCATTGCTAGCACCTTCCCTCACCCTGCACCTTCTCTCACCGGGACCATAATTGCCTCTGCATAGACATCCATGTCCCTTCATTTCCCTCCCAAAAGACTGATCCCTTAAGTACAATTCTAACTTGGTCACTCCAGCGCCCAAATATCCTTGGTGACTCTCTCAACTCCCAAATTAGATACAAACCTCCTCACACTGAAAGTCAAGGCCTTCCGTGATATGATCACTGATAAAGTAAAATCAGTACTGTGTGCATCCAGCCGTGAGGGGAACATAACTCTCCTGGCTGCTGGGCCAAGGTGTACCCAAATCAACACGAACAATACTTGGAAAATATAAACGTACTCAGCCAAGGCCACACGTGACCATGTTTGGAACTAGGCAAAGACAAGACCACTCTGCAGCCACAGAATTCACTGAACATGCCTCTTTTCTAGCGTGAGTGACGGAAGCCTCCTTACCAACGACAACTCTAGCCCTGCTTCAATCTCCACACCTCTGAAATGAAAGCGTTCAAGATACCCAGTCGCCAGATTGCCCTACTTCTTGACTCTGCCTCCTTAATCCCTTCTTAGAACACTCACTAGAAACCCAGATCCTCTAAGAAGCGCCACCCCCCCCCCCACTGAGACGCTCCTGCGTGGCTGTGGGTGTGATCTACTTTACTGCCATGAGCCAAATAAACCGCTTTGACCACAGGTGAGTTCTTGGTGGCCTTTGGTTGGTGGCTTTAACGTCATGATCTAACTCTCTACCTTTACCTCCCTCAGTTCCCCAATAGCTTCTTTATCAGTGACCTTTTTCAGTGTCACACTTAATTCGGAACAAGTCACTGGATCCCGCTGCCATTTTGCAAGAACTACAGAGGACAGAGAGGGGACCATGTTGACTGCACCTTAGGTACGGAATCACCAAAATCCAGACTGTGAGAAATTCTAGAGGCCACAGGGCCCAGACACTGCAGCAGAGAAACTCCAAGGAAAAGACAGGTGTGGAAGAGAAACCTGGAAACTCAAAAGACACACCAAGATTTACCCCTGTAGTGTCTAGGGAGGCACAAGGGGGTGGCAAACCCTGACGATTGCAGGAAGGTGGTTGAATGTGAGGATCAGCATGGAGGTTACTCTTACAGGGAGGGCAGGACTGTGACTGGGAGGCAGCCATGTAGGGGTCCTGGCAAGGATCTTGCTATTTGTGGACTTGGTCCTGGTTATAAGGATGTCTGCTTATAACGTTTCACTAAGCTATACATTTTTTTGGTACCTGTTTTCATTTTAAGATAAAAAGAGTAAAAAGCATAGCCTTGGGAAGTTCAGTTTCCATCGGCAAGGGCAGCAAGGAGTCCAGTGAGGGGCCATCCCAGCACAGCACAAAGACCGATGGTTTGACCCAAGGTGACAGCAGTGGGGGCGGGGAGTGCAGCTGGATTCCAGATGTATTTGATGGAGGGAGCAAAGGGAGTCACTGCCACACTGGACTGAGCATGAGAGAAAGGAGAGGCAAGGTCCTGCTGCCGCCTCTCTTTCTGACAATATTGCACATCCAATGAACATCATGGCAAAAGGTTTCACAAAAGTACTAAAAAAGCATGTATTGCCCATAGGCAGATGAGCCCAGTCAAGGGAGGAAACAAATGCTAGCGGGTGGATGTCCTTTACCTCCGGGGATTCACGCCTACCAGTGAAGCTCTCCACGGGAAGGGATCATTGGACTGGCCAGTTGCTGGAAGCAGCATAGCCCAGAGGCATTTTGTAACCTCAAGGCATTTAAAGAGGGCTGAGATTGTCAACAGGACACCTCAGATCTGCATTGCCCTGGGCACTGTGGTGTCAAGACCCCCTCCCTGTCAATCTCACTTCTGAATTCAAGATAAACAAGGTGCCTCTCTGGTTGGAGCACGTAATCCATTTATTGACTTGAATAATCCATCTTGTCTCTTAAAATTGTTAAGTTCATAAAACAAGGGAGCAAGACTTTTAAGTATTTTAAGAGAAAAGATTGTCAATGACAAACTCTCTTACATTATTTTTATACGCCACACCTAGATTGGCAAAACAGCAATGTGTAGGTATGTGTCTTATGAAAATCTGCTTTTTGGCAATGAAAATCCTATTTTCCCATTGGCCTTTGTCATTGTTTCTGACGTGTCTAACTCATTTTCTGCTCTCCCGCTAGCGATGGGGCTTTCCAGGCCTGTCCCCCAATATGTGATACCATCTTTGAGCCAACTTTCCCACGGACCAGGGGAGCTGTCGGAATCTAGACTCCAGGGGAATCCTGGCAGCCTGCGTGTAACCAGGCATCCTTCCTGAGCTGGGTTTCTCTGCAGGAAGGCTGCTTGCAGCGTGAAATGGGTTCCCCAACCTCAGGTTCTTGGAAGTCTGCAGCCAGCTGCACTTAGGAGTGAGTTACGATGCCAGCCTTCCGGAATTCCTAATGAACTCCAGAGCAAAAAATGCCGTTACTCTGCCTCCCCCAAGTCACATTTCTAGCTGATTAATGAGCAAAGGAATAGAAAAATCTATGGCTTTGGAGAAAGAGGAAGAGTGAAATAATTTCTGCTGTAAGAAATCACTGTGCCCAAATTATTTTATTTGTTAAGAAAAAGGGATTTCATTTTCCATTTATTCCTCTTCTAAATCTGGATTCAGAGCCCCTCCCTCATGCCATAAAAGCAGATTTGGATCTACACTCCCTCCCCTACTGTCATCCCTGCTTATTTGACCCAAGATAGAAAATCCAGCCTTGCCCGCTTGGCACAGCTGTTCAGCTTTGGGGCCTGGTTAAAATCTCATCTAGTTTACATAAAATAAATCTGCAGTACCCCTCCCCCCAGTAAAAGTCATTGCCTCCTCCTGGCTGCAAAGAGTCAGACCCAGGTGAGCACTGGTTGGTTATGTCCAGCTCAATCCCTCTAAGCCCGGCCCCAGCATGGGCTGGAGGGGCCCCCACCAGCAGGGGCATCCAGAACAGCTGATGCTTCGAGGAAAGTCACTTGGCACAGTCACCCTGCTCTGCATGGACGCCTTCTGTGGGGCTGCGTAGGCCAATTAAAAGTCATGCTTCTCTGGAGCCGTGTCTGTTCACGACCTTAGCCCATTTTTAATTGAGTTGTTAGATTTTCTTGCTATGAAATTATAGGAGTTCCTGATATATTTTAGAAATTGACCCCTTGTTTGCAAGTAATATTTTCTCCCATTCTGTAGGTTGCCTTTTTGCTCTACTGATTGTTTCCTGTGCTGCACAGAGATTTTTAGTTTGATATAGTCCTACTTGTCCATTTTTGCTTTTTTTTTTTTTTTTTTTTTTGCCTATGTAAAGCTCTTAGAAGGACAAGACACACACACAAAAAGTGAGGCAAGGAAGTGAGAAAACGCCTTTCTGTAACCAATCTTACAGAACAATTTGATAATTTGATCTTTGTGCACATCTTTTTGCTTAAATAAATAGGAAAAAAAAAGATTGGGATCATCTATGGAGTAGCTGCCTGCTGACCTTGACCCTACATCCTGGAGGGATGGACCTCAGCTCTGATCCTGTCCCCTCTCCCTCACCTCTCCCCCTGCCCCCTCCTAATCCACAGCCTGGCTGCTGCTTCTCAGCTGGAGCATAAAGCAAAAGAGAAGTGATTTCACCTAATCACCTAGGTCATTTTCTCAGAAATTGCTTTCTTTTTAACCTTTTTTCAGGAGGAACAAAAAGGAACCAGGAGGCAGCCAAATTGCTGTCCCCGCCGGCTCCGGCTCTTGGGAGGGGGCTGGCCTGAAAGGGCAAATGCCTTTGGAGCAGGCTTCAATCTTCTCTCTCTCTGGAGAGAAGGCCACCTTAATGCCTTAATGTCATGAAATGAAATGGCCACTTAGGGGGAGGTGAATAAGTCCGGGGCAAAATGCTTTTCACACAAGCAAGAGAGACAGAGCAGCAGCTGACCCGGGTGAGAGGCCCAGATCAACTTCTGTTAGCTCCTGTGGTTTCAATCCTTTGCAAATATCTCCAAGCTTGGTTCACGTGGTGAAACCCGAAGGTTGGATTTTGTTTGACTTGGGGCAAACTTGCTGTGTGGCCAAGGAAAAGTCACTTAACCGCTCTGGACTTCATTTCTGCGTCTGTTGAAGAGTAGAATGATTTCTACTCTGAGTGCAACAGGAAAAGCAAATGAAATCTCACAGTAATCTTCCCAAACTGTAAATTATTTTCTGGGATATTTAAATCACTTTCTTGGGCTTTCTGTCACAGATAGATGTTCCGTATGCTAGCCCCATGAAGGAGGCTGATCTGCTGTTATCACTCCCTTGTCATTAGCGGCATGTGAGGACCGACAGAGAATGACAACCACACAGTTTAGAATGGCGGCCACCTCTTTGGGGAAGGCGGGAGGGTATGTACACAGGGCTTTCAACTCTGTCCTGACATCCAGGGGACAGAAACGTGGATATTCATTGCAGTGTTTTTCATACCTTTCATGTTTCTAGAGCCGAGTCTCTCCACCTCAGCACTGTTGACATTTGGGGCTGGGTGGCTTTTTGTCTCGGGGGCTGTGCTGTGGGTTGCAGGATGTTAAGCACACCCCTGGCCTCCACCCACGAAATGCCAGGAGCACCCTCCCCTTCCAAGTTGTGACAGCCAAGAATATGTTTCCAGACATTGCCGAATGTCCCTAGAGGTAAAATCACCCCCAATTAAGAACCAATGGTCTAGAAAAAAGACGACCTATGCTCAGAAACACTAGATGACTTCCCCAAAGTCACAGTCAGTAAAGGAAAGCGACAGCTCCGCAGGCAGGGCTTGCACGCCCATCTAGCGCTCTTTAAAATCTATCCAAGTGCTCTCAAAAGCAGATACTTTTATTGTTAGGATCACAGTGGCCTTTCATCAGACATAAATACAACTGAATGGACTTGATGGAAAATAAAACACGGAAAGATTATCTTTGGTTTTATAACAAATGGCATGGTAAATGTATGCTAATGATCAAGTATTGAATATTTAAATGTATGCAAATCACCCCACCAGGGCCGTGCCCCTGCCCGGGCACCTGCCAGTGGGAAGGGGAGGTGGCAGATGGATCTGCCGCTGTGTCGTTTCGTTGTGTCTCAGTTGCCAAGGGCCACTCCGAATGTGCTCAATTATCCATGTTGAGGATTAACCTGGGCTTTGAATATACTCAGTCCTCCCTGAGTCTGCTGTTTGCTTTGTTTAGTAACTCTAAGAGCTGAGCCAATATGGGGTGATGCCCCATTGTTTGCCAAAGACGAAGATGCAGCTGACTCCGTGGTGTCCACAGCAGGGCGAGGCAGCGACTGGTTGGTTGGAACCCACAGGCCCATCGTGGTTAAGTGGAGATGAAAGTCCCGGGAAGGTGGGTGAACTGTGAGCAAGCACATCATAGTCCATGGAAGGTAATTGAAATTTCCGGAAGCAGATGGATGATGCCTTGGATCCAAAGGCACACTGTGTAACTAGGAGGTTGTGTGACAAGGGCAAATCATCAAACGCTGGGGACGTTGTGATGCAGACGTCTGAGCTGGGCGGGCATTCAGGCTGTCAGGACGCTAACACCTCTTCCAGCTCAACACTTCTCAGAAAGCTGTTAGAAGGAAAAAGGACTTCCAGCCCAGACTGTCGCTCGATCTTTCAGTGGGCCCTGTGTTGTTAAATTGATGTTTAGTAAATGCATCCCAGGTCTGAGCCCGAGGAGGACACAGTGGGTGATCACACCACACTGCGTTCAACTCACCAACAAATGCAACCGCACTCGGGCAGGGAGCTGAGATGCAGAAACGGCCTTGACACAGGGCAGGACTCAGCCAGCCTCTGGGCTCCATGGGGATTCCCTGGGCGCTGGGTGCCATGTTGTCTAAAAGTCCGTGAAGGCTCAGAAAACCTGCAGAAATAATGTGAAAACGCTTCAGCATAAAACAAGCAGGGATATCACTGCTCGTTCAAGGGGCCACTGCAAGCTTCCTCGGTGTCCTTGAGGAGTCATTGGCCAGGAGCCTTGGCTAACCACTGGCTAGGAGGACATGGGCCAGGCTACCTGAGAACAGTTAAATGGAATTATCATGAGGATATATATCAGCTTCAGCCATATGCAATTGCTATTCCCCACAGGAAACTGTTGCCTGTGAGCAGTTTCATGCGGCTCAACCTAGTGTTCCATAGGGACACACAGAGGAGCAGTTAATAGTTGAAAAGTCCTAACAGGGGTGCCTGGCACTGACTAAGCCCCAGACAGGCGTTTGCAGACGGTGTACAGAGGTTTAGGAAAATGCACAGCATCTTCTCTATGTGTGTGTATGTGTGCTTCACACTGGTGATTTCCAAACTCTGGCACAATCCAGCAGAAGGTTGTGAGCTGTTAGTAGGTTAAGAAATAAAATTAGTGGGTCAGAATTCTTCTTGGTAGAATGGAATGGAGGTGACGATAACAGGACAGGAAAGAAAATAACATGGCTTCACACATCGTAAGATAAATATTGCTCTAAGAGGCTTGTCAGTTCTGTCGTGGGTGTGTGTCTGCCCACCTGTGCATCTCTGTGTGTGCGTGTGTGCGTGCGTGCGTGTGTGTGTGTGTGTGTGTGTGTGTACCAGGTCACAATGAAAAATGCACTCCGTGCTGTGTGCAGAAGTACAGAAAATTTTAAAGTCATTTTAAAGTCACTGCATTAAGCCACATACACTGGACCTTATGAGTATTCTGAGGGACTTTTTAAGAGCAATTTTGACTGTGCCACTCACTGCCCTGTGGTCTTGGGTGAGTTACTGGGCCTCTCTGGGCCTCAGTTTCCTCATCGGGGAAAATGGTGAGGAGGTGCACGTCTGGCCTCCCGGGCTGGGGGGAGGCAGTTAACAGATAGAAGCGGGTAAGAGGCTCAGCGTACTGCCTGGCAGGTGAGCAAGAGCCCAGTGGGTGCGAGCTGTTACGGTTTGGGTTGTTCATTTAATTTCCATGGCCCAACTGAGTCTGTAGAAGATGGGACCCCACCGCAGAGGGGAGAAGTTGATTTATCCCTGATTTTAGGGAAAGTTCATGAGGCAGTTCTTGGATCAAACACCCTAAAAACATTAAACAGTCAATCATCACATAAATAATGACACTGCGCCAGGTAACTCTGATACGGAAAGACGGCGCGACTGTAGGAGAGAGCAATCCAGGGAGACTTCCCAGGAGAGGATGTTTCTACTTGTCTCAAAGGAGATTTGGGGGTGGGATTGGAGAAAGTGGGGCCAAGGACACCCAGGGGGAAGAAAGGATCGTGGGACGTCCAGCAAGTTGTAACAGACAAATCGCGCACTAATGCCGTGATCAAAACATGGACCATCTCCCGGCAGGGGCCACGGGTAGCTCACAACACTCTCCGGGGTCCGCCGGCAAGAGACAAATCAGAAGTCACACGTGCTCACCGCTGAGGACATATTACGATCATGTCAGGGCCAGACATCCGCATAAGTGTTACAAATGTTTATGAATATTAATAACCATTTGTTCCCAAAGGACCACAAATCAGTTAATTAGGGACCTGTCAACCTGTTTATATTATCTATAAATGAAAACCCGTCAGCAGCCAAACATGAAATTAAGCGAGCCGTGTGTGGGCTGCCACCATCTCCGGATAAACGATGCCGCCGGCTTCCGCGTGAGCCCGCGCCCTGGCACGGAGCGGGTATTCCCCTCACAGCCCTCGTTTTAATCAAGTCGGTGGTTACAGGAGGCACATGACAGACGGTGCCTCGAGTTTCATCGCCGCGCGTGGGGGATGATTTAAGACTGTCGGTAAATTAGCTGCAATCCAGACTCTTGGAGGAGAGGAAGATTACCTATAAATCAACGTTCCGCAGACAGGTAATCAGGCCCCCATTCCAAGCACTGATTACCCGGGCCCCGGTCCATCCGTCTCGTCGTCTTGGTGTGATGGGGGTGGGTGGGGGCTTGGAGCCATCAGCCCCACCCGGGCCAAGTTCGCGCCTGGACAGCTCAGCATCCCTCAGCCCAGGCGTCTTAAGTGTGTTCTGTGGAACAAGCCCCAAGAGTCACAGGGCCCTGGGGTCAGAGGCAGAGAGACAGGGACAGAGATAGGGAAAGAGACGCAGCAGGAAGAGAGAGATTTGTTCAGCAGCCAGCGTGAGCCGGGCCCTGTGCTTGGAACCCAAGATGGACACGTCAGGGCCTGAAACAGACACGAGAAACAGCGGGTCCACAAGGGAAAATCAGGCCAGAGTGTCCCCAACCCACAATCTTCCGCCTCATCACCCAAGGATTCCTTCCCCCAAACCTCCTCCTTCCTGAAAACTCCTCTCGGGGCAAAGTCTTGTAATGTATTTTTTTCCTTTGGGAAAAAATATGTGATTTCTTGCCCACATTTATGCTAAAAAAAACACTGAATTCCATGAAGTTGAATGAAAATGGACACAGTCACTCAAAGCATTAGGACTAAATATCAAAATACAACCTAACAAGACGCTGTCCCTTCTGCAGAGAACTGGAGTGGTCTCCCTGGTTCAAGTCCAGGCTCTGTCGTTTGCTGGCTGTGTGGCTTGGGCAAGTTACTTAAGCTCTTTGTGCCTCAGTTTCCTCATCTGTAACATGGGGATAATACTAGGACTGACTACGTGGCAGGATTAAAAGAGGTAATACATGGGAAGTGAAACATAAGCCCTCTGGTAACTGCTTGCTTGAAGGGAAGTAGGTAAAGATGGGTAG
>CAUYRT010021181.1:0-22438 GCA_963574885.1 Lepilemur ruficaudatus | reverse complement strand
AAAACACAACTTTTTCCATATCTCCACACCATAAGCTTTAAACATCTCTTTTTCAGTGGCATGATTATAAATATCAGCATGGTTCGATGAGGTAATAACTACAACAGTTAACATTTGCTGAGACTTTACCATAAGTTAAGCATGACATAGTCATCATCTCATTTCATTCTCATACAATCCCAACAGGTAAGTATTATTAACTGCATGTTACCAATGGGAAATCAAGGTCACACAATGAATAGAGCCAGGACCCCAAATCTATCTGCCTAAAAAGCCCATTTTCTGAAATGTTATGTTCTATTGCTGATAAAATAAATGAATGCCATCTATAGACACTATATAAGACAACATCATTGAAACACTTTTCTATGGCATTAATCACTATTATTTAAGATTAATTCTATAAAAGCAAAATGATATATTAAATATAGTATGCATTTCAAATTCTGTAGTGCTTGTTTCATTTTCTGCAAAATTTTAGGTCACTTTTGCTTCTGAAAATGTATTTCTAAAGACTTCCGTTTTGGTTTAAAAATACATACACACAAACATGGAACAAATGGGAAAACTGATACTCATGGAAGGAAGAGGAGGCTCTTTTTGCGTGCAGATTCCTCTAGCAAACTGTATAGAAATAAGAAATGAATATAATTTAGGCTAAATTCTTTAGCTCCTTTCCACTCACCTATGCTCTATTTTCACACAGGCCATAGGGCAATTCTTTCATTGATTCATTCATTTTTGCAACTGTTTTATGTTGTAGGTTTTAAACTATAAATTTTAAAAATTATTTTCAGAATATAACATTTTATAATTTATAATAGTCTTCAAACTCATTTTTATTCACACATTTTTCCTGTTCTGTGTACAAAAAGTTTAGAGCCTTTAATAACATAAGATCATATATGAAGTATCTGAAATAGGAATACGCAGTTATAATGTCTTCTATATTGTACAGTCTAATATGTTTTTTGTCTTTGCCTTGAAGAAAGAACAGGTATATAAACAATTATCATTTTATCTCCCAAAAGAACCTTATTAATGAGAGGTGGTCAAAATAAGTTTAAAAAAGTGAAAAATGTATATAGTTTGAAAATTATCAAACATGAAATTATTTTATGACTAAATTAATAAGAATTCAACATTGTTAAATTAAGGCTTTGACTCTATTCATAGTCCTACTCTGATTATTTGATTACTAAGTTAGGCTTGATTATTTAAGCAAGTACATTCCCAAACATTCTTTGTCCTTTAGTATTCATAAATAAATAATATACCTATTTCTATTCAAGAAGGAAACTTCTTAATTTTTATTTAAATCAAAAAGTTCTTGGGAATTTCCCCTCTCTGTCATTCCAAGTAACAATCATGGTTTGAAGTTTTATAAGCATTTTCTTAAAAACATGTATAATCTTTCCACCCTCTCTCTTAACACAGACACACAGACACACACACACACACACACGCACGCACAATTTGTCTTCCTTTCATTTAAAACTAGAGGCTTTTCCATATTCTGTTTTTTCAATATAGGTATGAAATTCACATATTTTTACCTACTTTTATTACTGTTAATTTAGTAATATACTGCCTTCTTGTCCCCAAAAAGCATTTCACAGGCATTTGTACAGATACATTTAGTAAGGCAAATTAAAAGCAAATAGGAGATATTAGCTACGTGTATATGTAACAAACACAAAAAGGATGGGAAGGGGACAGTGATAAAGCAAATACCTGTATAAAAAAATGCGAATGTTAGGGGAACTGGGGTGAAAGGTATATAGGAATTCTTTGTACTATTCTTGCAACTTTTCTGTGTCATTATTTCAATTTTTTTTTTAATCAAGACAAAACTATGAGTCAGGGTGGAACACGAAACAAGTTGGAAATACAAAGTCATTTACACTTGTGAGGAGTGGGCCAAAATTCAGTTATAAGCTTTATAACAGCCCACATGAAGCAAGAAACACAATAAACTATGTGGGCCATTACCCATAAGATAAATACAGATCATTGTTCAGGGAAGAACACACAACTATTCCTGGCTCCTGGCACTGAAATGAGAAAGAAATTTCTCCTACACATTCTCGATGTCCTCAATAACATTTTTACAGTAAATAAAACAAAAGTATCAGAGGGCTGTTTTGCATAACATCATTCGCTGAGCCAATAGCCTAATGCCAAAGCAAAATTCAGTAAAAGCAATTCTACAAAGTGCAAAACTAGGCAGCCGAAGTATATACCTCTCAAACAGCTTTGTTAAACTCAAGGATAAGATCATAGAATATCCACATGAATACACACCTTGCACATTTGCAGACAATCTTTACAAAATACTGTTTGCCTTATTCATACTTTTGGTAAATATTAGATCAAATAGAAGCTATGTTTTCTGCAAGAAGTTACCACCTCTTTAATGTTGCTTTTTAAGTCAAGAGACATATCCTTTAACAAGCAGCCAAGCTGGGGGTAAAATTAATACACAGTTCCTCATAAATTTACATATAAATTTATAAAGTTTAATAGCTTTGCAGGGATATATGCCTGGATGAAGATCACCTTAACACTCAAAAAAATCAGCAACTGCCCTATAAAGTTCTAACTCAGTACCAGGACAGCTCTAGCCAATAAAAATTTTAAGCACATGCTTACTCCATATTAACAAAACATCCACAGAGCCAACATATTACTGAGAATAATAAAATGCCCAAGTCTACTCTTCAGTATGAACTGGTAACCATACATACAACTGAGTAACTAAAAGAATTACAAAGCATTGTTATCTATATAACTGAGTAAATTACTAGAGAATATATACGAAAACTTCAATACTAAAACAGTTAATGTGTGGTGGTTCTTTTCCTATTGCCGGAAAATAAAAGCATACCACAGGCTTAATCCTTTTTCTGATCCTTAGCTTCAAAGAATACTGTTAACAGGCATATGTGAGACTGGCCAGGGAGAAAGACACAGACATTCATGTGGTACTTACAATGTCAGGCTAAAAGACTGTGTTCACTAGTGTGTCTTTTTCACTAGACTTTGAGCAAGGGGATCATAAGGCAGTGGTTTTGAAACTTGAGTGTGCATCAAAATGACCAAAGGTACTTCTTTAAAATATAGAAGTACAATCTGAAAGTAAACTATCTATATTGCTCAGAATGGTATATTTAAACATATCATTTTGTTTATAGATTTATAAAATACGCTTTAAGACAAAATAAAATTCACAAAATAAAAAGAAAATCAATAAACAGATAAAACATAGTTTTGCAATCAGCACGACACTGAAAACAGAAGGGAAATGCCAGGCATATAAATGATCATGCAGATGATAAGTTTTATTTATACATTACCTAACTTCTGAATCATTAAAATAATTTTACAAACATTTAATACATCTTTCACAATAGTCACGCCTGCATGACAGAGACTGTCATAATATAAAACACTATTAAGCAGCCAGCTGCATACATCTGTTCGTTCATTCATCAGTTACTGAGTACCCCCAATGTGTGCCAGGCACTGTGATGCGGCAAGAGATTCAGTTATAGTCCTCACTTCTTGGAAGCTTGTGATTATGTATTGTTCCCCGCTGAAGAAGAGATTCAAGAAACCATTGCAGAAAGAGAATGAGAGGCAAGGCAACAGCAAACGGCTGTCAGAACTGACGAGCAGAGGGGTCATCCTTATGTTTATTTTCCACTTTAATATCTATTTTCATGGTTAATAACACTCCATGTCATTCCTAAACTTTCTAACAACCAACCTGTAGCAAGAAACATTAATATAATAAAAAGAAAAAAGAAATTGGGACAGAACATACAGTATAGAAAGTACCTACTTTTAGCCGATTTTAGCATAGTTTTCACAAATAAGTATCCATTATGTAAAAAAGTCAACTGCCAAATACAGAAGCTGGTATTTACTAGGTGTGAGTCATCAGAAGGCAATCCAGTAACGTGTTTACTGTGTGGATTATCTCACCCTGGGGTTCACAAAGCCCACATGGCCCAGTCACTCGTGGTCTCTTTTTCTCCCAATTAATAATTGTCACTACCAGGTGGTCAGGGAGTAGAAACATCCTGCTGTGCTCCTGGCCGCTACTGTCCTATCCCAGACAGGAGGCGCCTTCTGCACAGCCATGATATATCGGTTATACAGAAATACCACTTCAGGAAACAGTCTTCAGGAGAACCTAGATGAGCTCATACAACCTCAACAGATCACCCCCCAACTTGCCCTTCAAGTTTTACTTCAGTTTGATAGGGCTATAAACTCAGCATTGGCTCAGAGGGTCAGGAACAGAGTCAATTTCCGGGGCTCTCTAAATACGTACAGATTCCACGATAATGTGTGGACTTTTGTATTGAATGATGTTGAATTCAGAGAGGTGACAGAACTTACTAAAGTGGATAAAGCGAAAATTATAGCCTGTGATGGTAAAAATACTGGCTCCAATACTACAGAATGAATAGAAAACAATAGCTTTTTAATGCCATCCTCTGCTATTATTTATCACTTTTTTGAAGAGAAGCACAGAGGAGACTTTTTAAAATTTATTCTAGCATTGCAGAAATGACTACACTGTTTTATATGAAAATTCCAATAGAAAGAAGCTTGTAACTCTGCAGCTTCTTACCTTTATCATACACCATGAAAAAACACAACCTTTTAAAAATGACAAATCATAAGTTGTTGCCTTCCTAAGAACATTCTTGAATAAACTCATTTTAAAACTCAAAAAAAGGAGTTGTCATTACCAGAACAATTTCACCACTAAAGTTTGACTTTTTGATTTAAATTAGAAATGTCAAAAACTTTAAAAAAGAAGCTCATGGAATATTAAATGGAATAAAATGTTGGCTAACAATATGTAAAATCTGATACAACTTCACATAAACAGTGCCATTCAGCCACACCTGAACATCACACCAAGAGCAGTTCAGTGTGGTCTCTCATGTGCACTGGAAGGCACTGGCAGCCACCTCAGAGGAGACGAAGGTAATAAAATGGTCTGAACTCTGAATCTGTAGTTTGCTCATATTTGAAATACATGATGACCTCCTGAAAATATGGAAAAGACTTAAAATCCAAAAAAATATACATCCTATTAAAATTCCATATGAATAAATGATACAACACAAGTTATTCCAAATCAATCCAGATATGGTAAAATCTTACAATAAGATATTCCATTACGTGTTTCTTTAAGAATTCAGCTGTAATTAAATCATATCTGAAGAGCCATGATGTATATTCTCACCAGAAAACAAAATTTACATATAATGCTTTATCTATCTTCCCAATATTAAGATATGTTGTTAATTAAATTGATTAATTCAATTAAGTCTCCTTCATCTGGATAGCTCCAAGTCTCATGCAAGACCTGTAGTTTTAAAAATATAAAAATATCTCAAATTAGAGGAAAGAAATAACTCATAAATTCCTCAGAGGATGCTGAATTATAGAAATGCAATACTTGATCCAATTCTTTCTCACCAACCAAAAAAAATCAGGTATGGTATTACAATTCTATACATAGATAAGAACTGGTATAATCATTAACTTATCAAATAATGACTTTTTCAAGGCGTGTTTCTGAGAGAAAATATTTGCATGGATGTCACAATTGATAAGGAACTGAAAATTAATAAGAAAAAGATAAACACTCCCATAGAAAAACAGGTAAAGAATATGAACCAAGCAATTCACAGAATAAGTACAAAGGTGAACAAACATGAGGAAAGATGAGTATTTACTGATTTGTTGTCTTTCCCCCAGCTCTCCCCACCTCTATTAGAATGTAAGTTGAGAGATGAGTTCAGAGATCACAACTGTCTTGTCTACGGCTGTATTTCCAGTGCCTAGATTAGAGCCCGGAATACAGGAAGTGTTTGTTAAATTTTGCTGAATAAACAAACAAATAATAAACAAACCTCACTAAAACTAAAGAGAACAAACTAAAACAATATACTAGTTTTTAACTTATGACACTGGAAAAAACTACAAAGATTAATAACAAACATCAAACAGTGAGGAGGACAGAAAAGATGATATTTGTATGCACCACTTTGGGGAGTGTAACTTCATACAGCTTTGTGGATAAGAATTTGACAATACCCTCAGAATCCAACTCCTAAGAATCCATCCTACCAATTAAAGTACAAGTACATAATGGTGTATGAGCCAGAATAGGCACTGAAACACTATTTGCGATCGCAGAAAAATGGAAAATGCCCAGCAAGAGAGACATTATAAAACCATTTTAAATAATGCCATAGATATATGAGTATTAATATGCAAAGATATATACTAATGCAGAAAGATGTTCAAGACACTTGGGTGAAAAACACAAGTAGCACAACAATATGAACAGTGATATACCATTTTTTAGTTTTAAAAAATCTGATTCATATTTTTTCTAGTATATATATATTCATACAACTCAAAAAAGTCTGGAAAGACAGACATACAGAACTATTAGCAGTTCTTATTTTTAGGGTTTATTTTCCTTTTTGGCAGGGAGAAACAACTTTTTCTTCATTACAAGCATGTATTACATTTAAAAATTTACATAACATAATTTTTAAAATGAAAAACAAAACAACTCATGCTTTTAAGTAATTTAAATTTAATCAATTTATATTATTAAAATCATAGCCAGAAAAATGTCACCCATTAATCTAGAAAATTTAATTTAATCAATGAAAGTATAGTTTTATCATATAATAATATAATTTGAAAACAATCTTCCCAACTTATATGAAGGCACTACCTTGAGAATGTTAACATAGCTGGCTATTCTGCAAACAGGCCAAGTCTCATGTTTCTGCACAAGTTTTCACTCTGCCTGGAATATGCTACTCCCTCACCTTTCTGCACTTATTCACCCCTCACCACTATCACTGCCTAGAAAGCTTCCAGCTTACCCTTCAAAATACAGCTCAACTCTCTGAAAAGCCTTCTTGCTGTGAGATAAAGAAAACATTCGCAAGACAACTGATTTCTTTAAAAACATTAAAGGAATATATATTTTCTGACATAGATAATTCTAATCATTGCTACTGATTTTTTGAATTATAAAAAATCGCTTAAATAACACAAAATAGTCATTAATTTTTAATTATTCAGATAGTTCTACATTTTCTAAAAGTCTCCACCTGCTTATAGAAACAGCCAAAGGCTTTAAGACAAACCCTGATTTGGGAAAAATACTAATAGATTTTTGGAATTCCACATGCACTGCACATGTCCTTGTTTAGAAAACTAGCATTCATGACAAATTTTAAAATTTTTCAAAATGAAATGAATCTAGATTTGTTGATACTACAAAAATAACACAGTATTTTTTGCTGTTTCAGCTTAAATGCCCTCAAACTGATGTCAAAATATGCATAAAAATAATCGTACCAGGCTATAACTGGTATTCTAAATTCCACCTGGGAAACGAATTTTATGGCTATACCATAAACTTCTAAAATCCTTAGAAGTTTTAATAGATATGCTGACACAACCTTAACCATAACAGTTCTAGCAACTGCTGCTATAATAAATCTGTCAGTTTCTATAATGCCTATGACAAATCCATTAATATGAATGATGTACACCTCACATAGAGCACTACACAGCAACTGCACAAGTTATGTCATCCTCATTCTGAGTAGCAAATCAGTAATCAATATTTATAAAAGCAGCAGCTAATCCTTTGTAAAATCACTGGTTCAGTGATGGAAGAGTTTGCTCAATCCACACAGTTAATCCCTCTTCATCTGCCTGAGCCCTCTATTTATCCTAGCCTCTTACAGTGCTAGCTGTGGCAGATTAATACATCTCCACACGCTAAACATGACCTGACAATTGACACAGGATATTGCTGACAGGATAAGCTCTACAAACACTGGCCTTTTAAAAAGGAAGCTTAAAATTAACATTCAGAAACCCAAAGTTTACAAATAGGCTCACCACTACCCCTTCCCAACTCCAGACACCTGATTTATTGAACTTACTCTTCTTGGGAAATATATCCGTACTTTTGGCTTGAACAAGTCTCATGGCTGATTCTAGAATGCTTATTCGTAAAGCATGTATTGTTATTCATGCTTTAAATATAAGAAGTTTACCTTTATTTTAAAGAAGCACATACGTAGAGAATTATCTGGAGAATTCTTATGTGTGGAGTAAAAGTGACTGTTCTCAGCTATTTCAAAGTTCTACATTTGAAGAAAATCTCAACAAAAGCATTTTAATGCTTAAAACAAAGCTTTCAGTGAAAAAAAAGATATATTTTCATACTGAACAGTGATTAATGATATTATAAATAAAGCGCTCTGTGCTTAAAGAAACAATATTATAAAGTTATAAAATAAAAAAGTTTAATCATCCCTAACAATTAGCTGATATGACAGATCCCTCTTTAGGAATATATTAGATTTTACTTAAAGACCCAACATAAATTTCCTTAATAGAGTTATTTCAATTCAGATATTCCATGCATCCTTAATTGAGACTGTTTGAAGAAAAAGAAAATGCAAATTCATGTCAAATTAAGAGTAAAAAGTAGGCCTGGAGAGAAAAATTATTTCCTAACCCAAAATATTGAACAAAATTAAGTTTTTTAAAAAGACAACATACACAACTCCTTTATATATACAACTTCTGGTTACAGTAGTCCCCTTTTATCCATGGCGAATACTTCCAAGACCCCCCAGTGGATGCCTGAAACTGTGGATAATACTGAACCCTACATATACTATGTTTTTTCTTATATGTATATACCTATGATAAAGTTCAATTTGTAAGTTAGACACAGCAAGAAATTAACAATAACTAATAATAAAATAGAGCAATTATAACAATATACTCTAATAAAAATTAAGTGAATGTCATATCTTTCTCTCTGAAAATATCTTATTATACTATATACTCACCTATTTTTGGACTGTGGTTGACCATGGGAACTGAAACCATGGAAAGCAAAACCTCAGATAACGGAGGCCTATTGTAGTTGTGTCTAATTTAGGTGGAATATCAACCAAGCTATTAAATCTTATACTTTTCATTCCTCCTGAGAAGAAGAGGAGGCCACAAAGAGGCTGAGAAGGAACAGTGTGAGAGAATCAGGAGAGAACCAACCATTTGACCAGAAGCCGAAAATGTACAGAGTTTTAGAAATGTCAGTGATATCATTTACCTCAGAAAGGCCAAGAAAGAAAAGTACTAGAAATCGTTCACTGAGTATGGAAATTAGGAGGTGATAGTGATCTTGCTGTGATTTTGGGGAAGAGGTAGTGTGGGCAGAAGCTAGTCTGTAGCAATTAAGGAATGAAATGGGAGAAAGTGGACCTAGGAAGAAAAAACTGATCTTTAAAAAAAAAAGAGTAGAAAAAGGGAGAAGAGAAGAAACCAAAGCCAGACAGGAACACATTTCCAGTTTATTTTCTAATTCAGTATTTGTAGCAATATTCTCTATTGCATATCAAATTACACTTTAATGCAACACTTAGTCTTTAAAATAACTAAAAGCCAACATTCCAGTTTAACAATCTAATAATTCTTAACCTTATTTAGTAATAATAAATTCATATGTAATGTTAAAAAATGAATAAGAGGTTAAAAATGATAACTAGTATTTGAAAATTTAGTGTGACATCTCCAATTTAATGCAAAAGTGTCTTTTATGGTATGTTGCATACTTTAAGAATGCAATCTTAAAATTTAATAGCTTTCTCGGATATTAAGTGAAATAATTTGCTAGTCAGTTGAATTTGCTATGAAAAGAATTAAATATATTACCAAATCCTACAAGACAACTGGCTCTAATTAGCCTTACTGAAAGAAGCTGATGCAGAGAATGAATAAAAAGACGGTAATACTAGTTCAATATTATAGGTGATCTGTCCATGTCAAGAATTAGATAAGTAGAGAAGTTTGCCAGCAGCTAAATTTCAAAACTCTTTTGAACCATAAAAATCAGTTGGAGGCCACAGTCACATTTGCTATTTCATACCATCTTGAAATAGTGATCTTCCCCTGGTACATTTAAATTATCATATTGCAAAGTTCAATTTATTCTTAACTTTTAAAAAAGACATCTATTGAACAAATTATATACTTCCTCATATTGAAATTTTTAGGTCTATTGCTTGTTATCTTTGAAACTCCTAATGAAATTGCTTAAGACTTGAGAAGCACAGTTAGTGTTCTCTCCCATGTAAGAACACGCACACATATGTAAAATGTGTGCATGTGTGTACAATGTGCTCATACACAAACAATACTGTGCAACATATCCTAGAGAAGCTAATACCTGCCTTTCTTTTCAAATCATAGTGATGTCCATAAAAAACTTATGTTCTTCAAATACAACTAATTTTCCAAGAAACAGTAAATATTTTTTAAGGTGAAGGTAACCGAATGCTTCAGAAGAAAGCAATTTATAACTTCTTTCGAAAAGCTTTCAGATTCTTAGACACCTAAGTAACCAAAATCATAAACATGCAACCTAATTCGCCAATGTTACATGCATAGCAAGAGAACAAACTAATACACACACAAATTCCAACATATAACACTGGCTTAATTAGCAATATATTTTACCTGAACTAACCTGCTAGTCAGGCATTAGTTTCTTCTTTAGGATACAATGAGAAAACAGCAACATGTGTGTCACTGGCCAACTGAAGTTTACATGTTCTAAAGAAAATGTTATCTTCAAGTCTGAGACCTCAGGTTTCTATATAAATATTTTCATTTATATTTTAATAATACCAAATATTTACTTGCTGGAATATTAGCAAAGACATTTTTTCTTGTGTTTTTTTAGTTTTATTAATAAAACCAAACTTATTGAGATTTTCCATAGAAGCAATCTTTCTTTTAAAAAAAGATGGGGGTGTTGCTCTGTCACCCAGGCTAGAATGCAGTGCCATGATCATAGCTCACAGCAACCTCAAACTCCTGGGCTCAAGTGATCCTCCCACCTCGGCCACCTAAAGTGCTGTGATTACAGGCATGAGCCACCAGGCCCATCCCACATAAGAAAATCTTTTAAAAAGAAAATAAGCAGTCACACTGAAAGTGATCTAATAACACTGTAAATGTCTTTGTAGACTCAGACATAAGAGATATAAAGTCTGAATTTTCTATTTTAGGGAATTATAAAAATACAAAGGTGGGCCCCAAAAATTTTGTATGAAGCTCATCCCATTACTATGGCTCAGTATACCGTATCATGATGATTTGACCATCACTGATGATGTTAATTTCATCACTTGTTTAAGGTGATAAGTGCCACATTTCTCCATTGTCACATTCCTCTTTTTCACTTTATAGATAGTAAGTATCTACAGGAAGATACTTTGAAATGATGTAAATACCCTGTTCTTTCTTAAACCTTCACTCACTAGTTTTAGCATTTATAGATTTAGAATTCAAAGATTCTTGCCTGAATTAATTATTATCATGTGTCACTTAACAATGGGGATACATTCTGAGAAATGTGTCCTGAGGTGATTTCATCATCTGAGAACATCAAGGGGTGCACTTACACAAACCAAGATGGAACAGCCTACTCCACACCTAGGCTCCACAGTACAGCCTATTGCTTCTAGACTACAAACCTGTACAGCATGTTACTGTACTCAACAATGCAGGCAGTTGTTATACAATGGTAAGTATTCATGTATCTAAACGTAGAAAAGGTACACTAAAAATACACTATTATAATCTTATAAAACCACCACTGTACACGTGATTCATCATTGATTTAAACATCACTGTGGAGCACATGATTGTTATTTCTATCGTGATCACAGATGGTGATGTTTCCAGCCTTTTTTTTTTTTCCAATAAACTCCACTTCATATGAGAACACTGAAAGCTAGAAAAAAGACAGTAGTTCAGAAATTGAATAATTTAGAAAGAGAAATAGTTGATTCTTGCCCTGGTAGACTCTGCAAACATGACTTGAGGTGTATGTGTGTGTATAGGGGTGTGTGTGTAATAATATTTTTGTAACCATCTAGCAACCAGGTTCAGTACCTCATTATGCATATATCAAGAACAATTATGCAATAAAAAATAGCAATAGCACAGTCATCCAAAAAAACACAGATCAGGAATCAGAAGACTACTTCTGTTGACCCCTAAACTTCATTGTGGATTCCTAGATGATTCAATCTTTCTAGACTTCACTAACGTAAGAGGCATGGACTAGAAAACTTATAAGCTTCTTTCTAACTCTAGTATCCTATATTTTAATAATACTAAAATATGTTGATATATGCAAAGATGCTTTTTAAAATCTGATCTTTACCATCTAACTTTTATACATGTCAGAGAAAAAAATGCTAAAACTGGAGGCAAGTATAATAACTGTTTAGGAAAGGCCTACTTAATAATATTTCAAAGAAAATAAAATCATGCTTCCTCTCAGGAACCTTCTGGTTATGATTTACAACACAGCAGTCATTTTATTACATTGTTAATATTAAATGGTATAGATTTCATCCAACAAAAGCAAAGGAAGTACCGTTTCTGTGAGATATGTGTTATAATCTGTTAATATGCCAACTTATCCCTAGGTACGGCTAATGATAACAAGGATTTTAGATGATAATCAGTTTAGGACCTAAGGACTCAAACCAAAAGGTACACCAGCCTACCTGAATCAAAGAACCTGGTTCCCAGAGCTCTTCTCCCACACTTGACAGACAAAACAAATTTGAACAAACTCAGCCTTGATGATTTAAAGTCATCAAGTAGAATTCATGAATGCAACATGCCTACTGTACATCTAGTGATAAGTAGGTCATGTAATTGATATTCACAAAGTTATAGTGAACTTGTGATGCCAGTGGGTAGGTACAAAATCTAGGCTGAAGTCACTGGGCATATGTGTATTTCGTATAGAATGCATGCATGCCTATGTGTAATGAGTAGAAAAGTGTATAAATATTTATAAGATAAATATTTATGTATTTACTAAAATGAAATATATTTTCATATCTATGTGCCATCCCTTTTTATGTTTGCAACTTAATATTTACTTTCTTCACCTATAAAATGAGAATTTACAAGTCGTTTGTGGATAAATGTACAAACCTGACAAAAGTACCACAGGCTTAAATTTTGAAAACAATGATAATTACTGTGTATAAAGCAAAAATCAGTATCTTTATGGAAATGATCAAAGTAAAAGCTGAAGCACTTTTATGCAGGTCATTCTTTCAATATGTGGTGAAAAGATGACACAAGAAAAACAGCAACAGAAAGTTGCATAGGCTAACAAATAGGTTTGGGGACATGCAGGTTTGGGCATAAGCTACTTGAGGACAAGATCACTCAAGTTTTATTCATCTTCCTATTCCCAGGAAGATGCCTGGAACATAATTATTCAATAGTGCACAGTGAATAAATAAGAGTTGTTAAATAAAGATATGTATTATAGGGATCATCCTTTATACCAAAAGATTAGTTTTACTTTTCACGTTCAATTATAATAACCCTGGTGAGCCATAAAGGCAAATTATGCTCTCGGAAGAAAATAAAACTCTCATTAAAGTCAGTAAGCACCATGTAAATACCAGAAAACCAAAGCCTATTGAACTTTTTTATGCGGCACTTTACAAAGCACTTGGCAAACATTCAAACAGCCAGCCAGAGGAAATTCCAAGTGAAACTCAATCCATGAGTGTTTGTTTTGTGAAAGCCAACTGTTTTTATGGCATGTAACTTTAATTGGTGGCAGATATAAAATATCACTTTATAGTTATACTGCATGTTCATTCAGTTGTGCATAGAGTTTAGGATATTTAATTAATAAACTTTTAACACTAAGAGGAAATTTTACACTCTTATAATGCTGGGTCCAGTGAGATTGCTTACCCTGTTCTACCCACCTATTTGCAGTGTTTTGTTTTTAGTTTTTTATTTATTTATTTATTTATTTTAGAGATGGGGTCTCTCTCTGTCGCCCAGGCTGGAGTGCAATGGCAGTCATAGCTCACTGTAGCCTCAAACTCCTGGACTCAAGCGATCTTCCCGTCTCAGCCTCCCAAGTAGCTGGGATTACAGTTGTGAGCCACTGCACCCCAGCTATGCAGGCTTATTAGCTAAATCCACTGATGGTCTTGATGATCCAGTCTGTTACCTAAAAAACACATCCCCGTGTGGGATGAAGATCAGATATTCTCCAGCAATACACTCTGCACAGTTTAGGGCTTAGAGTCACTTTAAATTCTCCAAACAGGCTAATTCAGGGCTCACACCTGTAATCCTAGAACTCTGGGAGGCTGAGGGGGGAGGATCGCTCAAGGTCAGGAGTTCGAAACCAGCCTGAGCAAGACTGAGACCCCCATCTCTACTAAAAATAGGAAGAAATTAGCCATACAACTAAAAATATACAGAAAACATTAGCCGGGCATGGTGGCGCATGCCTGTAGTCCCAGCTACTCGGGAGGCTGAGGCAGAAGGATTGCTTGAGCCCAGGAGTTTGAGGTTGCTGTGAGCTAGGCTGATGCCACGGCACTCCAGCCCAGGCAACAGAGTGAGGCTGTCTCAAAAAACAAATAAACAAAACTGACCAGCTTATTTCCTTCAGTAACATCTCTTAGTATTGGAGCTGGGTGTGATCAATGCCTGTATTTCCAACTATTGTAATAAAAACCATAAGATACCTATTTAACAATTATTCAAGGTCTTTTGAACTTTCTGCATCAGTTATTTCAAAATCTTAAGCAAATGCCACTGATAAATTATAATTTATCAGAGTTGACTTGGAAGAAGAGAGGAGGACTTGATTTAATTCTGAAAGCATTAAGAATGGGAAGAAAGAATGAGAGCAACATACTCTGTTTCTGTGAGTTTAGTGGTGGAAGAGTTGTTTTTCTTTCACTTCTCATTCAAGCAGAGTTTAGGATTTGATGCAGGTATTTTTTTTTTTTTTTTTTTTTTTGAGACAGAGTCTCACTCTGCTGGCTGGGCTGGAGTGAGTGCCGTGGCATCAGCCTGGCTCACAGCAACCTCAAACTCCTGGGCTCAAGCAATCCTTCTGCCTCAGCCTCCCGAGTAGCTGGGACTACAGGCATGTGCCACCATGCCTGTCTAATTTTTTCTATATATATTTAGTTGGCCAATTAATTTCTTTCTATTATTAGTAGAGACGGGGTCTCGCTCTTGCTCAGGCTGGTTTTGAACTCCTGACCTTGAGCAATCCGCCTGTCTCAGCCTCTCAGAGTGCTAGGATTACAGGCGTGAGCCACCGCGCCTGGCCAATGCAGGTATTTTTGAATGAATATATTCTATAAAGCCTTGGATTGGTGTTACTAGTATGTGACTTTTCAAGCATCTCTTTGAGCATGAGTTCATAATAGATTTTATTACTGCTATCATTTATTTTAGCAACATACTAACAATAATAACAGCCATTAATCTAGGCATTGTATCTAGCAACAGACTTGTTGTGAATAGTGCTTGGATAGATCATAGAAACATTTCTTGATAATACTGAGAAGAATATGTGGCCTCAGTTAAATTTTGAAAATAGAAAGAGGCACCATTCTAAGCATTTCATGTGTGTAAGCTTTTAAAATTCTCATAACAACTCTCTGAGGGTAGCTGTTATTCTTCTCATTTTATAGAAACTGAAGCATGGGAAAGATTAACTAACTTGACTAATAATCTCCTAGCATGCAGGTGACACATTCAAATTCAGGATTTAGAGCCAGACATTCTGGTTCTAGAGTCCTTGCTTTTAACAGCAAACTAATAGAGTGCATTGAGGAGATACATTATTTTAAGAGATACTGGCTGAGAATTTTCCAGATTTGATGAAACCTGGATCATCTGACTCAGACTGGTAACCTCAAAGTAAAATGGCTAAAAATTTCGGGTGCTTAGTCAGGGATATAGGACTAGATGTCACAGCTTAAAATTAAATCACATTGTATGTTTCTGCTATTGAATTACAAATTTTTACTATACCAGCTAGTTTGGACATAGCATCTCAGCACTAGTATTTTGAATTCTATAATTACTATTTCTTATCAGCAAGTATGTTTCCTTTAAATTTATTTTGTATTAGATTTATTCATTTCTAAATGCCATTTTATTACCTACAGAACTGATTTTTTTAATTCAGAGAAACATGCTGCATATTTTACAGTGAAACACAATAAGAAAATAACTTTAGTGATCTGTTGAGTAATCTATGCAGCTTAGTAAAGCTACTTTTACATTAAACAGTATTTTAAAAAGTAATGTGTATAGTTTAAAAAAAAACCCAAATTGTATAGAAAGGCTTATCATGAGAAAAAATGCTATTCTCCAGAAACAGCAAAACAGCAATTTTTGATAATATCTGTGAGCTCTTCTGGTAATTGCCTTCATTTATGTATGTATGAATGAGACAGGGCCTCACTCTGTTGCCTGGGCTAGAGTGCAGTGGTGTCATCATAGCTCACTGCAACCTCAAACTCCTGGGCTCTAGCAATCTTTCTGTCTTAGCCTCCCAGGTAGCTGGGACTACAGATGTGTGCTACCACGCCCCGCTAATTTTTATATTTTTTGTAGAGATGGGGGTCTCACTGTTGCTCAGGCTGATCTCAAACTTCTGGCCTCAAGCAGTTCTACTGCCTTGACCTCCTGAAGTGCTGGGATTACTGGTGTGGATTGTTGCGCCCTGCCGATTGATTTGTTATTTTTTAAAAAAGTTATTTTTTATTTTTTACAGTAGTCTCCCTCCCCACCCCCGTTTGTCGTGGTCATTACCCTTGGTCTGCGTGTTTCTTTACATGTCTGACTATTCTCAGCTGTTCTTAAATATGAATAGAGAATTCAGCTTAAATTTCTTGAGAAAAGAACACATTTTTTTTGCTGTATGAGGGGATACTGGGGTTGATGGTTCTCTATAACTTTCAGTGGCTCTCCCTGTTTTCACTCCCATGCATATTTCCGTCTTACTATGTCCATGAACATATTATGTCTGAGTTCTCAACCTGTCTAGGATTCCCACCCCAATTCTAATTTGCTAAACTGCTGATCCTTCCATTCTTTTTCATTAATCATTATGCTTCTCAGAAGCTGTATATCTTCCAAAGATTTCTGACATCTCTACCCATTGGTGATGTACCTCGTGCCTCCCTGTTCTTGCTCCTAATTTTTCATTGTTGCATGTTTTATAGCTTTTTAAAATACTCCTTTATGAACATTTTGATGGAGTATTGGGAGATAAATGACTGTGTTCCATCTGTCTTGAACCAGAAACCCTTTTATCACATTCACATCATCATATCAATGTGAATGATTATTTTCAATAAAAAAATGTTTGACAAAAGACTAAATTACCGTAGGGCATTTGTATACAGATTATTTGATGAGGATAGATAAATTTGAATACATTTGATTTTGAGAAAATATTGAAACTTAGCCTTATGTTTTGTTTCCTGTATCACTTTTGAAGCTTTTCTTCCCTTTGTTCCCATTTTTAAAGCATTTTTTCCATTTCTTTTGTAAGTAATTTTAAAGAGCTCTCAAAAAATTTAGTAGGCAGATAAATTTAAATGACTTGATCTTTTATTTGTAAGTGTTAGACCAGGCGTCTGTTAAAACAGAAGTGACATTTATTTTGACTAAACAGTTTCTGTTCTACATATGTGTTTATGTAGCATTTCCACACTCCATAAATTGAACAGAGCAAGCACCCATATTTTTGTTGACTAAGTTTTACAGTAATATTTGTCAAGGAAATGGGTATTAATGACCATTTAATAGTAAGAGAAATTGGTAGAGAATGATTGTGTGGAAAAGGAATTTTACTGAGCCATGAAATTTTGTATCAGCGTATGCAGCTTATTTGAATAGTCTTGCAGCATGAAAATTTAAGTTGATTCTTAACATAAGGATCCGTGTTCTCATCACTAAAATTTAACGGACATTCATATTTTGCTGTTTGCTTGCAACCATTTTGCTGTTTGCTTTCTCTTTCAAAGAGAAAGAACCTTACCAAATTTGAATATTACCACTCTCTCTCTTTTCTGTCTCTTTTTCCCTAGAAGTAACAGCTATCAATTTGGTCTTGATAGTAGCTTTAGTTTTTATACTACTTAAGCATGTTTTTAATACTTTTGCTACATTCATCAAACTAATCTATTTTATAAATTTTGTAATTTTACATAATGGCATCACACTGTACTGTATCATTTTCCAGTTAGTTTGGTTTTGAGATTTAGTCATGGCGGTACATGTAAATGTAGTCCATACTTTTAAATTCTGTAGAGCATTACATTGTATCATTGTGTACTGCTCCGTGTATGTATAAGAGAATTTCTCTATAACCAACAATTCCACAGGAAATTATGTGCTTTTTATTTTACCAGATATTACTCTGAAGATTTCTGATACTGTTGTGGTTCCTGATTCTTAATGTGTGACCTATTTCTTGCCTCTGGGAGTTTTTAAGGTTTTATCTTTATCAGCAGTGTTTTGCAGTTTCAGTTACTTTTTTGTTGTTGTGGTTCTTTTTCTCCCAGTGTTCTTTTTTTTAATAACACTTTATTGGTTCATGAATACAATAGTCTTATTTCTGTTGTTTTGGTTTTTTTTGTTTTTTTGAGACAGTCTTGCTCTTGCCCTGGGTAGAGTACAGTGGTGTCATCGTAGCTCCCTGCAACTTCAAACTCTTGGGCTCAAGCGGTCTACTTTGTGGTTCTACTTTCAGTCTTGAAACTCATGTTGTGTAGTTCTGGGAAACTTTTTTGAATCATTTCTTTGATAAATTCTTTCTCTTTCCTTTTTCCTGTTTTTTCTGTAATATTTGTTAGTTATATGTTGTACCCTGGATTGATCCTATAGCTCTCCTTGTTTTGTTTCTTCTATTTTGAATCTCTTTGTTTTTGGGGGAGGGAAGTGGGGAGTTCTGCTTTTTGGGTGTTTTTTCCAACTTGTTTTTAATCTTTAATAGAAAATTTTCTGTGTTTTTATTAAAAAGCTTTTTTTAATTGGCACATTATATTTGGTAGTACAAAGTGATGTTATGATATATGTATATAGTGTAAAATGATTGAATCAGGCTAATTAACATATCTATCACCTTAAATACTTATAATTTAAAATTTTATATCCTTGGAACAATATCTTTCCATTCCCTCCACGCTCCTAACCTCTAGTAACTATTATCTGGTAACCTCTATTCTACTCTGCTTCTGTGATTTCAGTTGTTTCAGATGCCACATACAAGTGCGAACTTGCAGTATTTCTCTTTCTGTCCCTGGCTTATTTCACTTAGTGTAATGTCCTCCAGGTTTATCCATGTTGTCATAGATGACAGAATTTCTTTTTATAGGCTGAATAGTATTTCGTTGTGTGTATATAGCACATATTCTTTATCCATTCATCCATTGATGGATACTTAGGTTGATGGCATAACTTGGCTATTATAAATAATGCTGCAGTGGACATGAAAGTACAGTTATCTCTTCACCATACTAATTTCAGATCCTTAGGATATATACCCAGAAGTGGGATCACTGAATCATGTATGGTAATTCTAATTTTAGTTTTTTGAGAAACTTCTATATAGGTGCCTATAATGGCTATGCTAATTTACATTCCCGTGAACAGCATGCAAGCGTTCCCTTTTCTCCACATGCTCACCAACACCTGTTATCTTTCTCTTTTTGATAATAGCTATTTTGACAGGTGTGGGTTGATGTCATTGTGATTTTAATTTGCATTTCACTAATGATTAGTGATGTGGAACACTTTTTCATATATATATCAATATATGTATCTCTCACATATTGATCATTGGTATGCCGTTTTAATTTCTAAGAGCACTTTTTCTCTGAGTGTTCTTTTTTAAATAATACTTTCTTGATTCATGAATATAATACTCGTGAGAATTTTTTTTTTTTTAAGACATAGTCTTGCTCTGTTGCCCTGGGTAGAGTGCAATGGGGTCATCATAACTCACTGCAACCTCAAACTCCTGGGCTCAAGCCATCCTCCTGCCTCAGCCTCCTGAGTAGCTGGTACTATAGGCATGTGCCATGACACCTTGCTGATTTTTCCATTTTTAGTCTTTTTAGTAGAGATGAGGTCTGGCTCTTGCTCAGGCTGGCTCCAGCAGTCCTCCTCCTCGGCCTCCCAGAGTGGTAGGATTTCAGGTGTAAGTCACCACACCCTGTCCTTTTTTTTTTTTTTTTTTTTTTTTTTTGGGGAGATCTTGCTCTGTCCCCCAAGCTGGAGTGCAATGGTGCCATCACAGCTCACTGCAGGCCCAAACTCCTGGGTTCAAACAATCTTCTTTCCTTAGCCTCCAGAGCAGCTAGGACTACAGGCGTGTGTCACCATGCCCAGGTTACTTTTCTTATTTTTTGTAGAGGCAGGTGTTGCAATCTTGCCCAGGCTGGTCTCAAGCTCTCCCACCTTGGCCCAAAGCACTGTGATTATAGGTGTGAATTACTGTGCAGAGCTAGAGGATATTTTTCCCCCCTGTTCTCTGCATGTTTTTTCCCCTTCTGATTCCTTTTTTCTTTCTTTCTTTGATTTATTCTGTTTTTCATGTTATGTATTTTCCTTCAAGAGCTGGTAATCCTTGAATATTTATTTATATTTAAGTGTTTAAGTTTGGAAGCCTTGACGCGGATGTCATTTGATAGGCCTCCACTTGATTGTGGAGAACTGAGAGCATTTTGTGGAGTGTTCCTGTGTGTAAGTAATCTGTAGGTATTTTCTCCGGGACTATTGAATTTCCTCAAAGAGCAATCTATTTGCCTGCCTGAGGTTTCTAAGATTTCTGAGTTGGGCAAGAAGACCGAGCATTTTCAGCATTTATTATGCAAGTTTATAGTTTAAATCTCTGGTTTTCAGTAAGGTTTCTTACCCTGGCCCTCAGCTAAATCTGCTGTCTCCAAATCCAGAATCTCCATAGGTTACCCTTTTTAAGGTAAACTTCTAGTCCTTTACTGTGTTTTGTAGTTTTAATACATGTCTTCAAATTCTTCATTCATCTTCCCTTTTGAGAGGTGGGGTCTGTGTCTCTTCCACTTGAATCTGAGTGGGCCTTGATAACTTGCTTGTGACCAGAAAATGCAGAACAAGTGACAACTAAGTGACTTTTGAATGTAGGTCAGAAAAGGCCATATAACTTCTGACTGGGACATTGCCTCTGGGGGAAGCCAGGTGCCATGCAAAAAGTCTGACAATGCAGATATTGTCAGACTGGAGAGGCCGCATATAGAAGCTCCTTGGGACAGTCCCAGATGAATTCCTAGCCAATAGCCCGTATCAACTGCCAATTATGTAAGAGAGCTTTCAGGTGACTGTCTCTCTGGCCAATATCTGTGTGCAATAATAAGAGAAAAGCCAAATGAGAACTGCCCAGTTGAGCTTTTAAAATTAATGAGCTAATAGTGATACATTATTATTAACTAAAGCCCATGATTTATTCATAGTTTCTTAGTTTTTACCTAATGTCTTTTTTCTTTTCCAGGATCCCATTTAGGATACCATGTGCCATTTTCATCACATTTTATCAAGAGTACATACTATGAACGTGATCTGTGACTATTAATGTCAACTGTGATCACTTGGCTGAAGTAGCGTTTGTCAGGTTTCTCCACTGCAAAGTTATTCTCTCCCTCTTTGAAAAGGAAATCACTATGCCCAATCCGTACTCAAGGTGTGGGAACTTGTGTTCCACCTCTTTGCAGGTGTATTGTCTACATAAATTATTTAGAATTCTTCACTGAAATTTGTCTTTCTCCCACTTATTTACTGATTTAGTCATTTATTTTTATCAATATGGACTCTTGAATATTTATTTTATGCTTTGGGTTATAATCCAATACTACTATATTTTGTTGCTCAGATTGTTTATTTTTAAAAAATGTGATCTACCATAGGCCAAGAATGGTGATAACTTCTCAGAAATCAAATTACTGGGTCAGAGTTTCCAATTATTATATAATCTTTGTATTTTTAGTGTACATTTCTAAGCCACCCAACATGATTGGCAAAATCACAGGTGGAGAGATTTTCCATAGCCAGCCTAGCCCTTGCTTTATCCGACACTTCAGTTGGAATGACTTGATCGAGGCATACCTTTTACCTTACTTTTTTTTTTTTTTTTTTTTTTTTTTTTTTTTGAGGCAGAGTCTTACTGTGTTGCCCGGGCTAGAGTGCCATGGTGTCAGCCTAGCTCACAGCAACCTCAAACTCCTGGGCTCAAGCAATCCTTCTGCCTCAGCCTCCCAAGTAGCTGGGACTACAGGCATGTGCCACCATGCCCTGCTAATTTTTTCTATATATTTTTAGTTGGCCAATTTCTTTTCTATTTTTTTTAGTAGAGACAGGGTCTCGCTCTTGCTCAGGCTGGTTTCGAACTCCTGACCTTGAGCGATCCTCCCGCCTCGGCCTCCCAGAGTGCTAGGATTAC
>CAUYRT010021180.1:0-37870 GCA_963574885.1 Lepilemur ruficaudatus | reverse complement strand
TTTTTTTTTTCCTATTTCCTAAGTAGCCTGTAATGCCCCCTTCTCTGATAGCGTGAAATATGCTACTGAAGCAAGAGGCGTCCTAGGCAGTCCTCAGCTTCATTCCCTTCTGTATCCTCCATGATAAATTGTTTTCTTTTTTAAAAATTTATTTTGCCGCTTAGAGCATACTACCTTTTTGAATGAACACAACCCATCCTTTATATTTTAAAATCATCCCAGAGATATTCGTGTTTGCTCCTTGTGCTCTGAAGACCAGGGTAGTTAGTATTCCCTCCCCTAGTCCATAGCCAGAGTGGCTGAAGTATTTATGCTCACTTGAGAGCAGTCCAAGAATAGCTACACATTCTAAGAGAGCCAGAGCTGAAATTCAGCAAGTCTTTATTCCCAAGTGAGGTAAGGATATAATGGAGTGATGCTATTACCTTCTGTCTGCAGACACGGAAATGAATGGCCAGGAGTGGTATAAATGTCACTTACTCCTACGCAGAAATCTCAGTAGCCTAGTTAAGAGACCACGGAGCTTCATTTGTTCCAAATGTCCTATGTCCTATAGACCACACTGGAGACCTGAGAATCGAAGTTGGGACATAAGGCTCTCTGCTGCTGTGCTCATTTGGGTTCAAATTCCTTCCATTCACAGAAGTATTTCACTTTATAGGTTTGTTGCTCAATTTAAATAACATAATTGGGGCCAACTATGTAGCACAGACTTTGACACATGGCAGGTCCTCAACAATGTTAGCTCTCATTATCATTATTGTTATTACCATTGTTATTGGTCTCTGCTGTAAATATCTGTGTGTATATGTGTGTGTATGTGTGTGTGAGAGAGAGAGAGAGAGACAGAGACAGAGACAGAGAGAGACAGAGACAGAGAGAGACAGAGACAGAGAGAAAGTGAGTTTTGTCTTATATTTTGGAAATTTGATGGTGAGAATAAAGAACTGGGCTGATACTCAGTTGGCCTGTCCCTGTGCAGCCAAATAGAGTACTAAATATTAAAATACACCCAATAGATTATTAAACAGCATTGCCCTGAGCTTGCCAGCACCCCAAACGCTGATTCTCAACTTCTGCCCCCAGGACCATGGAATCAGCTTACAATATAGCAACCTAAGGGTTACAGCTGGCTCAGCTGGAAGCCTACAGAACACCGCCCTGGGGTGCAACTAGCATTAGTTCTGAGTAGTGGGTGTCTATGTCAGACTGGTAGTTAAATATCTTGAATATGACTCCTAGGTAAATTATAAAAATAATATAATTTTAATATCCCCCTGTGAAGATTGTTGAAATATCTAAATAGTGTAAGTTCTAGTGTTATAAATTCATCTATTTTTAAGAAATTACTGGGCCAAACTAAAATCACTGTAACAGTATTCACCAATTGTTTTTATCTGATGTAAAATGTAAGGATTAAGAATGGAGTATAATTTTAAAAGTCATGAGGTAGGAAATGCATTTTCTTGGAGGAAAAAAACGTAAGCTTACACAAAGTCCTAACAGGCCTATGAAAATAAATTACAAAAGCCAGATTTCATTGCAGTTAAGTGGTCTACTTGAGAATGCATTTTGCAGAGTTACTAGAGCTAAACCCAAGTTAGTAAAAAATGTGTTTATTAAGTGAAATATTTTTTTTCTAGGTGCTTGTTTTTATGGATATACTTTACCATCCCAATCCATGAGTCTTTTTGAATGTGCCTAGTCCTGGACTAGGTCTTGCCAGAAATCCAGGAGTGAGCAGCACTGTCCCTGACTGGAGGCCTAGGTCCTTGTCACATCCTACCTTGAGGGAGCAGGGTTTCTAGCCTTTCACTGGAGTAGGAGCCAAGCTGACATGCTTGGCTTTCAGAAACCAGCAGAGGAGTAACACTTAACAGAGATAAATCAGATGAATACATGGTAGAGCTTCCTGTCCGGTATCCAAATAACCATTACAAGGTTGTCTGATCTGGGGCAATTTACTCCTTTGGGCCTTTGTTTTCTCATCACGAAAGTGAGGGGGTTGGATTTAGCAGGTAGTAGGGACCCTTCCAGATAACACATAAAACATGGTCCTAAAACCAAAGAAAGTTTTATAAAGAATAAGAAAAAGCAATACTATATTTTTTTTTTTGATTTCTGGATTCCCCCTCACTCCATTTTGGCACTTGTGAAATTATATTATAAAACAGCGTATAATTGAGGAGGAAATTGCACTGTAGTAGTCATTTCCATCCAACTTGTGAATGTGGCCATGAGGAGTAAGTACTCATTCAGACACCTGACACCTTAGTTGAATTTATTTACATTAGTAACATTACAGGGGGGTTGATTTCTTGGCTGGAATACGGGTGGTAGTTTGTCATTTAAAATTCCTCAGAAAGATCACAGTATGAGAAGCACTGACATTAAAAGATATGTATGAACATCACCTTGTATTACTTAAAGGAAGTAAAAATTGCCAAATATTTCAGAATAGTAAAAAATATCTTCAGGCTACTTAAGGTTGTTCAGATCAATGTATAGAGCTTGCAGCCTAGTAGGGAAGACAGATGTTGAATAAGGGAAATGACCATGATAGAATTACAAGTTAGGTTAGGTGCTGTGAAGACAATGGTGGGGGCTGTGTAGAGAACACGTGAAGTCATGAAGTCGCAGGAGGAGTCTACTACCTTCTGAGGGGTCAGCAAGGCCTCTCTGAGTAAAGAAGGAAGAAGGCAAAGAGCCTCAAGGCAGAGAGATCAGTAATTGTAAAGGCCCTGAGGCATGAAAAAGGTTGTGCATGGAGAGCAGAATCAGCCTGAGCAGACAGAGGAGCAAGAGAGGCCGGGAGATAAGGTCTGAGAGGGAGGTGGCACCTTATAGATAGTGGCAGAGTTTAGCCTTTACTCTAAGTGCAATGCAGAACCATTAAAAGGCCTTAAGCAGGAGGATGGCATGATCTGATTTGCTTGTTTAAAAGATCCATCTGAGCCTGAGTGGCAGGAGGGAGTCAGGCTGGGAGGCTGCAGGGGTGGGGTAGAGAGTAGGGCCAGTACAGGGATAGCAGAAGTAGAGAAAAGGGCATGCATTCAGCATTTGTTTTGGAGGAAAACCCAACAAGACTTGCAGATGGATTTGATATGGAATGTGGTGGGGAGGGATTAGGAAGAATTAAGGAAAAGTCAGTGTTTTTTTTTTTTTTTTTGAAAAGTCAGTGGTTTTAAGTCTTAGCAGCAGCTGGGGGGTGGTGAGATCTTACTGAAATGAGGGAGCTGGGCCTGGAGCAGGGTTGGTGGAGGAGAATCCAGAGCTGCCTGTGGGATGGGGTCTGCTGGGGTTGGCAGGGAGCCTGTGAGACGGGGCTGTTTTGTGAGCCAAATTCAGATACATTCTTAAACTGAATATGAAGAAGGAGGCCCAGACCAAATTTTAACTTTGATTGTGAAAAATTAATGAAATTCCTAGTTAATTTGATGGGATTACAAGATAACACAAAGTTTACAGCTAATATGATGTTCCCCAGTTTTTATTTAAGTAATTGATACTGCTTTAGATGCAAGGTAATATGTTATATGCCAATCTATATAAAATTTTTTTCAACTCTGTTTCCTATGATACCAAATGTATTTTTTGGCACAGGGGCACTTGATGAATATTTGCTGAAGAAATGAACCAATAGCTATTTTGGCAGAGTCCCAAGCACAAGAAAGACCAAAGCTAATAGACTGCTCAGCTCCATGACAAACTCTGGGTGGCCACATATTATTCAGAACTGATCAGGCTGTCAGTTTATTCTCCCACAAGAATATGTGAGGATCCATCCAAAGAAGCACATATCCAACGCCACTTAGTCACACATTGTCACACAAATGTTCAAGTAAAGCTCAAGGACAGTTTCAATGACCATTCATGACTGACACACCATTGGAAAGAACATGATGCTCCTTTCCACCGTAGAAGGTGGCCACATGCAAAAAAGCCTTGTTTCTTTACTGTCCTTTGATCCTGGAAGCAGAATACTAATTACAGTGTCTAAAACTTGCAGCTAGTGGTGCCATGACATGTAAACAAATCTTTAGGTGAGCATCTAGATCTGTCAACATAAGTAGCTACTGCTTGTTGTTCTGTGACAGAGCTTGGTCTAACTATAGGGACACCTAGCAGGTTACCCTGCACTGATTATGAATAGCAAGTCTTCCTGTTCTGTGGGATCATTCTCAGAAATACTTTTGGAAGAATACTGTACTAAAACTCTTTTAGCATGCTTAACAGTGATTTTTTTTAAGTCTACTCGGCTGTTAAAAAATAAAACAAAAAATTCTCAAATGGAAAAACCACTTACCAAGTCATAAACTGAAAATTCAGTATTGAACTGAAACTCTAAATGATATATCAAGATCACTGTGAGTCCTGCAGTTACAGTGAATGGCTATTTTCAGTTAATGCTAATGATTTTTACATTTATTTGTACAGCATAATTGTGAAAGAAGACCCCAGATGGAACTTAAACCCCTCTGAACTCCCATTTGTCCATCAACCAATTACCTAAGACAGTTATTTAAATTAAATTTTCTCCAGTTGAAAAAAAATAAAATAAAATCATACAAATAAAATGTGAAGTTAAAGATTATTTCAGATGACTTTTAGGTATATCTCCCATGCAAAGCCTATATTAACTTGAAAATTAAATTTTAAATGATTATATTAATATTTCCTGTTTCATTGTCAATTTGATTCCTTTTTTTCTTTTTTTTTTTTAACCTCCTGCACCCTATTCCCAGAGCTCTGCACGATGCACCCTTTGCTCTGACCAGGCAGTCCCTACATTATTGCACTGGTTGATTGATAGATGCAGTGCTCCCTTTATTCACATACATACTCAGCAAAGCCTAGTCATACCTAGACTGGAGCTCAAAGCTCAGGATTCAAAGTTTGTTCATTCTGTTCCTTCATCTCAAATGCTGTTTTCTTTTCTTATTCCAAGTTTTACCTGCACTCAGGGGTCTGTTCACAATTCATGTCCATGTTCACAATTCATGTCTGGCACCTACTTAAGTTTGTCCAAATGACTCTCTGTCATTTAAGCGCAGTTGAGTGTACACTCATTCTTATACAGTTTAGCAATTGAGTACTCTGTGACATTTCACATGAATTGGTTTATAAAATACGCTTGGGCAGAGCCTTGTCCATTATACATAAAAACTGAGCAGAACTTGGGAGGGAGCTCAAAGCAGTTCAAGTTCTGCCATAGGTTGGTGATTCATTTCTTTTTCTCCTTTGTCCTTTTGTGTGGTTCAGTACCATGCATGTGCTTCTTTTTCCCTCTTCCTATCTGGGAGCTGAAAATACAGAGATGAGTGTGATCTGGTCTATGTTCTAAGCCACTTGGAGGTTAGTTTGGGAGATGGATATATTAGTACATAATACATAAATAAAGCAATAGAATTTTGAGGAGGTTGCTAGGGAAACAGAAGTTGGGCATCTGAGCCCTTGGAGATTCAAGGGAAGGATGAGTAAGGCTCAGCAGGTGGTGGTGGAAAGGGGTTCAGAAAGGCTTTCTGGGCTGAGGGAGCAGTGCAGCAGGGCTTTGTGATAGTCTGGTATGTGTAGCTCAGTCCATACGGTGTGCAGGCCAACAGCTCTGGGAGCACAATGCATGTGCACCAGTGCCTGGTCCTTAGCCAGCCACCTTTTATTGCTTCCCTGTAGATGTAAGCAAGGAGTTCTAGATGGTTGAGATGTGGATGAGGGAGGTGTATAGATTGGGTTGAGGAGCTTGGAGCTCCTGGGGCATTGGGAAGCCATGGCAGGGTTTAAGCAACGTTGCAGAATGGCTAACCTTCTGTTTGTGGACTAGATTGAGGCAGGGCCGGAGGAAGGGAAATGAAAAACATCCTGTTCCATCCTGGCACACTTTGTATTTGTTTAATTGTGGAACATATTCTAAATGTAGCCACAATTTCAATATGTGAATAAAAATAAGAATTATGTATGGGAAAATGAGAAGACAGTTGCCCAGAACTCTTAACTGACTACTTCCTCACTTTTTTGCTAGTCTTAAATATTAACAGCAGCTTCTGGTGTGGCACAGGTGCATGTTCATGGAGGCACCATCCTGAGCTTCCTGCTGAACAGTAGATGAGTCCTTGTTTCTGGCGAAGTGACATGTTCTCTTGATCTTGCTGGCAGTTCATCAGAATTGAGTTGGGCATCAATTCCTACTTGTGACTGTGCTGAGGAGCTTTAAAAAGGAGACTTCAGAAAAGACCCCTGGAGACTAGGAGGCTAACCCTGAGGATTAGGTTCTTCCTGAGGCTCAGTCCTGCTGCTTGGAGAAGAACCCAGTGCTAACAAGTGTGTGAGGTTGAGCTGAGCTCACTCTTTTGCACCCACTGACTCAGCCAGAGTCATATAATGCTCACAGCAGGTCAAGCAAGGCCTTCCCCAGCCGCCTCACTGGGAAGAGGAATGACATGGGGTTCTGTCTTTTTCTGGGCGTTTGTCAACCTAGGCTCTGAGCAACGTAAGGGACTGGGACTTGTTCTGTATCTGTGTCCTTTGGGTCTTACTGATCATACTGGACATCCAGGAAATGTTGGTATAGAAAGCAGAGAGACTCTTTTGATTCCAGAAAGGCATAAAGTACATCCGTCATGAGATTGAGAGAGGAGCTGAGTTCCCTGAGATCTCTTGCCAGGACAAAGTCATTGGGATAGTGAAAAGGGATTGCCAGCACCCTGTGGCCCTCTGCAGGCAACCACCTGTTCAGAGTACCTGTTGCTTGAGTTCTGGCCCAGCCCCACCAGGAACTTGCCTTGCATCCTTAGGCAATTTGCTCAAACCCTGAACATTTCCTATAAAACAAACAAAAAAATCAATACCTGCCTTATTTACCTAGACTTATATTTATGAGGATCAAAAATAACAAGAAACATATATTGATAGCTTACTATTTAGAAGACACTGTATCAAGAGTGTTATATAGTTTAGATGTAACCCCCAAATGAGGTGGATATTAAGATTATCCTGCCTATTTCACAGATGAGAAGCTGGGCAGACAGTGTGTCAGGTCTCACACTCTGAAGCAAAGGAGTTGAGAGATGAATGCAGGCAGTTTGGCTTAAGAGCCTATATCCCTAATAACTGCACTCTGCTCCTCAAGGGAGATGGTTCCTACAGAGATTCTTTGATGTAAAATGCACCTCCATTTTATGCAGTGGGTGTGTTCTGTATTCAACTTGTGAGGCAAAATCACATATTAGAAATATTACTTAAAAAATAAAACTTTAATATACCTTAAATCTTTTTTTCTTACCTCCTTCCTTTTCCTTCCTTTCTTTTTTCTTTTTCTTTTTCAGCCACGTACAGATATTTATAATCATGTAATTAAATAGTACTTTGTACTATGAAAATCTAGAGTTCATAAGGCTGTAATATTCTGTAGTTGCTATGGACTGAATTGTATCCTCCCTAAATTCATATGTTGATATTCTAACCCCTTATGTGACCATATTTGGAGGTAGGACCTTTAAAGAAATCATTTAACTTACCTGAGGCTATAAGGGTAGGGCCCTAATCCAATAGGACTGGTGTCCTGTGAGAAGAGGAAGACACTAGGGATGTGTGCACACACTGGAGAGACCACGTGAGGACACAGTGAGAAGGTGGCCATCTGTAAGCCAAGGATGAGACCTCAGGAGAATCCAGCCCTGCTGGGATCTTGATCATGGACTGCCAGCCTGCAGGACAGTGAAACAATCAATGTCTGCAGTTGGAGCCGCCCAGTCTGCAGCACTTTGTTTTGCAGCCCCAGCAGATTGATACAGTGGGGACGTTCCTCATGAGCTTCCTTGATCTTTACTGACTTTGCTCCAAGTGTGAATTTTTTCAAGAGTTAATTTTTTCTCAGAACAAGAACTGAACAGTTTCCTTACAGATGCTGCTACTATCATACCCTGTCCTAATGGCCAGGCCTGAACAGCAATGGCACTGTGCTGCTGTGGCTGGATGTGCATGAGAAGGTATAGGGACCATGGCATGCTGGCTGGGACATTGGCAGCGTCTCCTACCTCAGCTCTTTCATGTAACACCTGTTTGTTTGAGTGAGCACTGTCAGAGACAGACCATGAGGCCTACAGGCCTGGCTGCTGTAGGCAATTGCAGAAACAATTGCTGATGTCTTGTGTTTGTGAGTGAGCCCCCCTGCAATCCTCTTCACAGTGGTGGCCCCTGCTGAGGGACACAGAGATTGAGGATCTACTAAGAAAGGGATGACCAAAGGATGTTATCAAAAAAGGCAGTATCGGACTCTTGTGTCAAGATTTAGAAGAATGGGATTGCATCAGAGCTGGGCATTTTCCTGACTTGCATCTGTGGTCCCCAGAGTCTAGGTGATTCCCAGCACACTGCAGGTGTCCAGACCCAGGTGTTGAACAGGATGAATGTGTGAAGGTGTGGATGGGTGGCATGTGGATTTCTCCTTTATTCCATCCATGCAGCTTCAGCATGAGCCACGTGCTGGATCATGGGCTCATGAAGCCCCTGGGAACCCCACTTGGTGGTTTTCACTCATGACAGTAACTATGCCAACACACTAAGAACCACTGGAGGCTGAAATGTTAGGGTCTGCTTGGAAGCTCAGCTCACATTCCTACCAGCACCATCAACAAAGCACTTGTGTGGAGCCCTTGGGAGGGGAGGAAGAGAGAAGGAAACATTCTTCCACAGACACCCAGGTTGTATGGACTACAAGATATATGATGCTTTTGTTGAAGGAAAACAAAAGTGTTTTCTCCAGAATAGAGGAGACCAGGAAATAGGAAGTGAAAAACTCATACCAACATTGGATCCATGGAAAACCAGTTGGGGAGTTTTTTCTGGGGGCCTTAGGCAGCCCCTCGATACCTGTGACCAGCACTGCTGAGTTGGCTGTGACTGAGCTGGTTGAGATAGTGTGGTTTGGGGAACAGGTGGAGATGATTAGAGTTTCTTTCATTATGTACTGGAAGATAATAATAATCTGGCCCTGTGAGATCAGTAGAATGTGAATTTGTCTTTCTAGCTCTAGACCATGTTCTATGGTGGCCCCACAAATGTTGGTGCTTTTCTGCTGAGGGAGGCTGTCCACTTCAGGTAGTGAGATGGTTTTTAACCCATGTCTGCTTTCTTTACTTTTCATCTCCTATATTTCTTTGATTTCATTTTGGGTTTATGTTTGTTTCTTTAGTTTTTCAGTTTGAAAGATAACAAAAAATAACTTTAAATGTAAGATAGAAGAGTACAGTATAGTACTCTTCTATCAGAGAAGAGACAGGATAGTAACTGTCTTATAAAAGAGATGAATTTCAAGTATTCTGAATGCTGCCTGTGAGACCTCAGGTTCCAACAAAGGTTTATATTAGTGAGGCCAGTTAGTTGTTTTAAAAAGAAAGCTTGCTTTGTGAAATATAAGTGTCATGTTGCCTGTCCCTTCAACTTCACTTCTATTTAGTTGTTAGCAAACAGCTAGAGATATGTAATTTTAATATTTACAAAACATTACTCTATAATTACTAGGTAGTTTAGACAACAGTTGGCTGTGATGATCTTGTCCACAACCTCAAGAACTGTGAGTTTAATTTCCTAGAAAAATATAGTAATTCATCAGTGCCAAGCATAAACAGGAAAACAACTAGTCTGCAAATATGCAAATCAGAAATACCTAATTTTGCATTTTGACTTGAACTATTAATGGGAAATAATTGTGCCCCAACTGGCAATTCAGTTTAAGCCAAGCAGAAATGTTGTTGCAGGAAGTCATTTGGTGAAGTCTGTGGCATCAGCAAGTGCGTTGTAGCCTTCAGCTGTGATAGTGATTCTCAGATGTTAATGGATTCCATCCAACAGAGAAGGGCTGAGGTCGGGTATTACAAAGTATGGAATTGCATAAAACATAATTAAAAGTCGCAATCTCATATTTTTAAAAATGATCTCCTCTATGTTGCATTTTCTTGCTAAGGAAAGAATTGTGTGTTTTATAAACCAGTCCTCAAATCCCACACTTTCAAAAATGGGAAATTGAATTTAAAGAAGTTTCTAATTTGTTTCATAGAAGAGAATACTTGTGGGGTCAGAGGAGGAGTAGATAAAATCAGCCCCAAGGGGAGTTCACACATTCATTGCACAAGCACTTACTGTACCCTTGCTAGACACAGTGTTCAGTGCTGGAGACACAGTGCTGATATATCTCCTATCTCTGTGGAATTACTCTTTAGGGAGAGCTAATAAAGAAACAATCAAATTAATAATTCCATTACAAAGTACAATTAGTGAAACAGCATGATGAGATAGACAGTATCGGTCACCTTTTGCTGTCTAATAATCACAGCAGCATACAAAATCAGCATTTATTGCTCACTTGTGTGTCTGGGGGCAGGGGAGTGAATGACTCTGCTCAGCATGAGGCATGGGCAGGGTAACGATATGAAATGTTACCTCAAGGGATCCCAGAATGGTGCCAGTTGATAGACCACCAGAGAAACCAGAAAACCGTTTTCCATGCAGTGGTCTTGGAGGGCCTCTCTGAGTAGGAGACATTTAAACTGAAACTCAAAGGAGGAAATAGCCAGTTATACAGAGAACTGAGTGATGAGTTTACCACAAATGAGGTATGAAAGCTCTCAGGTGGTAGAATAGTCTTATCTGTTCCAACGATCTCGAAGGATGCCAGTGTGAATGGTGGGGGAACTGAATGGAGATCAAGATGAAAGGTAGGCAGGACCTTTCTGTAGGACACATAGAAAGGAATTTGATTTTCAGTGAGAGGAAAAGCCCTAAAGGGTTTTAACTAGGGAATTATATGGCAAAGACACGTGTCCATAAAAGATCTCTCTGGTTTCTTTATGGAAAGCACATGATCAGGAAGGAAAAATGGTAACAGGGGTATCCTTAGAAGGCCTTCTGTGGTCCATGGTGGAGAAGGAGGAGGCTTGAACCTGCTATCAGTGGAGACAGCAGTGGATACAGGAGAAGGGTTAGATGTAATTTATATCGTGAAAGTAAAAGACAGCAGGGTTTGCTGTTGGATTGGATGTGGACTAGAGAGGACACAGAAAAATCAAGGATCCTTCTTGAATTTTGGGGTTGATCAACTGGATGGATCATGATGACATTTACTGAAATGGAGAGAAACAGGTGAGGAAGTGTTTTGGGATAGAATTCAGAGATTCATTTTAGACATGTTATGGTTGAGATACCTGTTATGGGCTGAATTGTGTCCCTCAAAAAGATATGTTGAAGTCCTAACCCTCAGTGGCTCAAAATGTGACCTTATTTGGAAATAAGATCTTTGCAGATGTAATCAAGTTATAAAGTCATACTGGAATAGGATGGGCTGTTAATCCAATATAACCAGTGTCCTTATACAAAGAGAGAAAACAAACACACACACACACACACACACACACACACACTCCATGTGATGACTGAAGCAGAAGAGATTGGAGTCATGTAATTGCAAGCTCAAGAACATCAAGGGTTACTGGCTACCACCAGAGGCTGGAAGAGGCAGGGAAAAATTCTACACTAAAGCCTTCAGAGGGAGCATGGTCCTGTTGGCAACTTAATTGCAGACTTTCAACTTCTAGAACAATGAAGCAATACATTTTTGTTGTGGTTTTTTGTGGATTTTTTTGTTTGTTTGTTTTTGTTTTTTGCTGAGACAGGATCTTGCTCTTTCTCCTGGGCTACAGTGCAGTGGTGTCGTCATAGCTCACTGCAACCTCAAACTCCTGGGCTCAAGAGATCCTCCTGCCTCAGCCTTCTGAGTACCTGGGACTACGGGCGTGGGCGTGCCCAGCCTTCTGTTGTTTTATGCCACCCAGTTTCTAGTATATTGTTACAGCAGCCACAAGAAACTAGTACAGTGCCTAAGCAGGTGAATTGTTATAAGAGTGTGAGCTCAAAGAAAAAGGTCTCAATCTGAGGTGAAGAGAATCTTTCAATGGAAAGGCCCTGAAGAAGAATGTTCAGGTAGAGGAAAGAGCCACGCCTGTTTTTAGTCTGCAATCTTGTTTATACTTAAGAAGTATAAACTTCTGCAATACATCTACCATAAACACTGGTTTAATAAATGGATATGAAATTTTATAGTTTGATTTCTATCCCTGGGATAATTGAAATAGATATTGCCTGCACATATTATGTTATAAATTAATTATACGTACCTAGTAAAAAAGCATTCACACTTTCATAATGACTGTGTTTACTTGCCATGAAATGTGTTAGGGTGAGAGTCATTTGCACTTATTCAGGGTATTAAAAATATCATAGATATTCTGAATTTCAAGGGATGTTAGAGTTTATCTCTTAGAGAACACTCTTCTTAATGCTTGCGTTTCCTACATTACCATTAACAGAAGATCATTCAGGTTCTGCTTAAACCCTTCCAATAGTATAAGGATCACATTGACTTCTAGGGCAGCCCATCTACTTGACATTCAGAAATTTTGACCTTAGAGGACAAAAACACACCTTTTGGTGGCTTCATTAACTTGTCTGAGTCATGTACTTTGAAAAATCTCAAAGTTAAATCTCATCCTTCGTCACTTGGAAAGCCTTTCAGATGTTTGAATGCTCTAGCCATTTTCTTGTGAGAATTTTCTCCAGGCTTGGTGTACATGGTTCTTCCATCTGAGATTGTTTCTAATCCTGACCAATCAACCCTTTGGTCTCATCTGACCATCCCTCAGCTTGTCAGGCTCTCCCTCAATTCTATGTTTAAGCATCAGCAGGACAAAGTAAATAATACAATAAATAATTGCAAAGAGCAATAATGAGGGGAGAAGGAAATAACCAAAAGGTGTTGAGAGTGAAAAGATGAAGTTCTTCCAACTAGAGCATTAAGAAGAAGAAACCGGCTGGGTGCAACAGCTCATGCCTGTAACCCTAGCAGTCTGGGAGGCCGAGGTGGGAGGATCACCTGAGCTCAGGAGTTCTAGACCAGCCTGAGCAAGAGCGAATCCCCATCTCTACTAAAAATAGAAATAATTAGCTGGGTGTGGTGGCACGTGCCTGTAATCCCAGCTACTTGGGAGGCTGAGGCAGGAGGATTGCTTGAGCCCAGGAATTTGAGGTTGCAGTGAGCTAAGCTGACGCCACAGCACTCTAGCCCAGGTGACGGAGCAAGACTGTGTCTAAAAGAAAAAAAGAAAGAAAGAAAGAAACCAAATAAATATATGAAATTCATGGACAAAAACTGGAAAGGAATCTGCCTACAATGAAAATACATTATATCCTTTGAGGTAGTTTTTATCATTAAAATTATGTCTTCAATACTGTGTTCTTATACATTTTTGTTTTTGCCTTTTCCAGGGCTGGATTCATAATCACAGCTTTTGTTTTTCTTTTCTCTTCACCTTGATTTATCACTTGTTTAAATAACTATCTTGTTACCTATTTGCGATTAACTATTAATAATTGCATTTCTCATGTTCTCCTAACACTCATGCAGGGATTTTCCGGCAATTTACTTTCTGTCTGAGGTCCTTGAATTGTCTGTGTTTCTGTTTCTTTGTCTTTTACATGTCCTCCAGGCTACTTTCTGCCTCTTGATCTCATTCTGTGCCCTCATCGCAGCCTCCCTTCCCCCCTTATTCTGTCTGTGCCTGTTTTTTGGCACCTACCTTTTATACCTTCACACTCCATGCCTCTCCTCTTGTTATGCTCATAGGCATTGCCATTTTGTCTCACATATTCCAACTACTTTTTGCCACTGTTTCTTTCTCTGTGAGATTACAGCTTCTGAAATAGTAATCAAAGGCTCATTTCCTTCCCTCGTACCCATGGTACTGATTACATTTGCTAAATTAAGGCATAAACAGAGGTTAATGAAAAGTTCCTGTTGTTGTTGGTTTTGGTCTATAAGGATGATAGGGAAAGAGGAAAAATACAGCCGAAGGAGCAAGGGTGGAAAGGAAGGGAAGAAGAGGAATGTAAATAGAATGCCTGAGCTATGTCTTACTAACGTGGAGTTGATTTTCAGTTACTGAAATTGTGATTGAAATGAAGAAGCACTACAAAAATACTTGGCAAGTTTTCATTTTCAAAATAACATTTAAAATATGAAGTTGAACATGTGGGTGCATGTGATCAGTTCTAACATAAATTGTCAGCCTTAAAGGGGTTTTTGTGTTGTGTGCTTGCATTTATTATATGCCACAAGAAATTCAAGTCACTGTAGAGCACCATGCAAATAAACAGAACTTAAGTGTAAATACCAGGGATACAAGAGTCTTTCAGGTACATAGGGACTATGGCCCCTTCCCCTCATGGTCAACTAACTGAGTGAATGTGGTAGGAAAGGGGGTTGAGCCTTTGGATTTGACCTTACATGGACACCGATTGTCAAGGAATTCTTTTAAAACATTATGTTATTTATGTATTCTAAATTTTCAGGTTAAGTCTTATATTCTTCATTTATCTAATCTCCAGAATTTGTGACTATGTTACCTTACAGGGCAAAAAGGACTTTGAATTTGTGATTAAGTTATCATTAACCTTCTATCTTTATTGCCAGAGAATGTTCTCTTTTGATTTCTCCATGAAATCAGGGAGGTTTGTGATGCATACACAGGAGGAAGACAGCAGGCAGAGCCATCCACGATGATATTCCTGGCCTCTGAGGTACAGGGGAGGACCCCAGATTGCTGTCACTTGGCCTTACCCTACCTAGCACCTGTAGCAGGTGATGGTGCCCTCAGTACTGCAGTGCTCAGCAGGTGCTGCAGGGTTTGCCAAGGACTGGGTGAATGGTCTCTGCACTCATGACACAGTAAACCATCATTTTACCTTTTCCTTCCTCTCAGTTTCTTAAGCATAGTTACAATGTCCCTAAAGTCACATTAGCTCTCTTGCATCACTTCTATAAAGCTTTGAGAATTTTGTGTTTTTGAGTGACCTCGATTTTAGGAGCAATGACGCATTTGAGAATTGAAACAGTACACAGTCTTTGGGCACCACTCCAGCTCATTGAAAGCCTCTAGTGTCTGCGTTTCCTATGTCACCATGTAAAAGGATCATTTAGTTTCTGATTAGGTCCCACATCAGACCACCCAGGTACACTCTAATTGTTCTTAATGAATTAGAATGTAGCATCTCAGTTTTCACTGTTGGGGGTGAGCCCTGGAAAATTGGTAAGGACAGCTGTTGGCCCATCTGCTCTACTCACAACCTCCCAAATTGTTTAAAAATGCATATTTTTGTGATGTGTGGATGACCTTAACTTAGTCACTAAAGCTAATGGAATGATGAAATCAAGATTAAATCCTTATGAATCCTTGATGGACCCTTACTGTATCAGCTTCCTATTGTTGTTGTAACAAATTGCCACCAATTGTGTGGCTTAAAACAACACGAATGTATTGTCTTACAGTTCTGTAGGTCAGAAGTCTGAAATGGGCTAAAGCCAAGGGATTCTTACTGAAGGCTTGGAGGGAAATCTGTTTTCTTACCATTTCCAGCTTACAGAGGCTACTTGTACTCCTTGGTTCCTGATACTTTCTGTCTTCAAAGCCAACAGTGACTGGTCTCGTCTTCCTTATGAGGCTATCTCTCTCCTGCCTTCCTCTTTCTAAGTAACCTTAAGATTTCATTGGGCCCACCTGGATAATACAGGATCATCTCCCCCTATCTCAAGATAATTAACTTTATCACATTCACAAAGTCCTTTTTTCCTGTAAGGTAACATATTCATAGGTTCTGGGTGTTATATAAATGAAGAAATAAAATATTTAATCTGAAAATTTTAGAATATATGAATAGCTTAATGTCCTAAAAGAATGCTGCCTTGATAATCAGTGTCAATGTAAAGTCCAATGAAATATTACATTGGTTTATAAACTAAGGGATAGAAAAGGATGGCTTCCTATTTTCTGGCTTAAAAGATTTTCATTTGCATATTCTCATATAATGAGGGGTATAAAAAATCAACTTAAATCACCACCTGAGCTGGTGTTCAAGAGTGTACAATGAAAACCAGACATTTACATTTAAATTTCCCACAGAAGTATTTACATCTATTTAATTATTAAATTGAAATTAAATTTAATTAAAAGTTATTAGAATCCAGAGAACTATAACGGGCTTTTCACATTGTCTATGTGGAGATTAGATATGTGAGCAACAGGGATTGAACTGCTGTAAGTGTCTTATGTGCTTGGAATATAGACTATCCCTGTTTCTTATTTTAAATTTATTCCTTTAGTTTATGGAAGAGTTGTTCTTCAGAAAAAACTGCCTATCAGATGTTGCGGGTAAATGCTTTAGCTGAGATTTAGCTGTCATAATGGAGCACTTAAGGAACTTAAAGAGGGTGCTAAAAATGATTTTTGAAAGCTATAAGTAACAATCACGCAGGTTTATATACCCTTGAAAATATTTTGTTTTCAAGGCTAGGGCACAACTTGCTAACCTTCCCTAAAACATTTTTTTTCCTTTTGCAAGGGAATAAGACAGTAAATACCATTGGTAATATACCTGTCTTCAATTATATAGATGTTTATATTTTATTTTTTGGTGGAACATACATATATTAAGGATTATAGAAAATATTAGTTTTCCTTGGGAACTGAAGGCCAAAGAGCAGCTCCCTGTTTTCTTGGTGGCTGTTTCTCCTAAGGTGATGGAATGGCTTTTCCAGGCTGTGAGTATTTCTTACAAAATTATAGCAGTTGAGTGATAGAAAATGAATGTGATAAAAAACGATATATGAGTGAGCATTGTAAAGTATTATATCCTATTTAAAATAGGATTCCAATTCTATTCTGTTTGAGAATATAAAAGTAAAATTATCAAGCATATTTAAAATATAAACATTTTCCAAATGCATGCAGTAATAAGGATTTTATTAGTTGTGGGAAGGAAAAGATTAAATGTTTCTAAATTTAAATATATTACCAAAATAAAAGGATTAGCATGCATTTATGCTCCAATTTACATGAGAAATAAAAGTCAAACACTGGTGTAGTAGATTTCAATTGCCAGGAGAGGTAAGTTTGATATTGATATTTACAACCTCAACCGCATTACATTTTAAAATTGCTGACAATATAATTTAATTAAGATCCTTTTTAAAGTACAATTATAGGACACAAAGACTTAAGTGTAAATAAATCCTTGTCTAATAGATGAATTAATAAGGAGAAAAAGATTTAATCTGAAAATTAAAATATAAGAGAGACAAAAACAGTTCCTAGATCCTATTGCAGTAATTAGGAGGCTCCTTGTGCATTGACTAAAGCACTGGATTGTAGCAACTTATACAGCAGATAAGGGGCATGGCCTCTGTTTTCTTGCTGCATAGCATGATATTATGTATGTTGAAAATGTACAATGAATAGAGATTGAATGAACATGATTTAATGCATTTAAAAACTAATGTTTCAGCTAGGAAGCTGAAAGGAAGTTGATTCACGAGGAAGGAGTTCATACACTGATATAATTATTCTTTTAACAAATACTGTTTGGGCTTCCTCTTTGGGCCACATACTTCTTTGGACTAAAAATATAAATATGTAAAAAATAGGCATGGGCCCCATTCTTAAGGCCATTGCCAAGAAGGGCAAAGCAATGGTTGATATGCTCTGATTCTTGTGTTATAATGATTCTCAGATGTCCTTGAATATTTTTGCCTATCCCTATTTTCTCAGAGCTACCCACTGCAAGTTGGTGAGTTTTTCAGAGAAAACAGTGCTATAGAATAAATGAGGGGTTTAACCAGTAAATGCTCTTTGAATAAAGGACTCGGTTTAGGTGTACTTCCAATAGAGTTGTGTTTCGTTACTTCATTTCTATTCCCAGAGGCATTGTGGACATGTATGAAGTTTGCGGAATGTGATTTGACTTTCAGAGGATTGTGTGATTAGATGTCTGTCATTCTCAGGTTTTGTGCAGTCTGTTACACTTCTCAGAATATTTTATGTACATTAAATCATTTCCTCACAAGTTCCCTGTAAAGCAAACAGGCAACATTTTGCATGACTCAATTTTACAACTTTGGAAACCAAATCCTACAGTGATTATGCCTTAAGGGCCTTAATTTCCCTCTGGTTTACTGTTACTCAAAGACAGGTGCTATCCATATCATCTAGGACAATGCTGATATCTAGTAGGTGTTGTTACATGGTTATTGAACTAAAGATATGCAGCATGTTAATATCTATCTGTCTTTGATTAGGAATCTATTGATTAAGAAAATTTTGAGTATTCAGAAGTTCCTTCATAGTCCTTGCTTTCTTTTCGTGCAATGTCCATACATATTCCTTTGCTCTGGCTGCTATAACAAAATGCCATACAGCTCTGGAGAATATATGTCTGAGATCAAGGTGTCTGCAAGTTTGGTTTCTCCTGAGGCTTCTCTCCTTGGCTTGCAGATAACCACATTCTCCCTGTGTCCTCACATGGTCTTTCTTCTGTGCATGTCCATGTCCTAATCTCCTCCTCTTATAAGGTCACCTGTCATACTGGATTAGGGACCACCCCTATGACTTCATGTTACCTTAATCACCACTTTAAAGGCCCTGTCCTATAATATAGTCACATTCTGGGGTTGAGCATATGAATTTTGTGGGGACACAATTCAGCCCATAACATGATGTTTATTTTTATCATGTCCAACCTACATTATTACTCTGTATAAATACCAAAGAAGTTTTATGATCTTTAAAAAAGTGAGACAAATTTAACTGTTCAATGAGAGGAAAGGCACTACTATTCTTACAGATGCTGAGCCAGGACCAGTATTCCACCAGCTGGATCCTGCAGCACAGTGACTCTTAGCCTCCACTCTCTATGGAATTACCTGGGGAGCTTTTACAACATACTCGTGATATGACCCACCCAAAGGAATAGAATCAGAACTTCTGGGGATGAAGTCTGGACATCTGTTTCTAAAGGTTCCCAAGTGGCTTTAATGCACACCAAGGTTTGTGAAGCTCTAAACTCTTCAGAGGCTCAGCAATTAGTCAAAAACTATTGAACAAGTGTCCTGAAGATATACTGTCTAGTGAAATAACAACTACAGCTCAAGAACATCCTACCATGATTTCTGCTCTGAGACAATCTCCAATCTTGTATAGTAAGAGAGTAAGTCACAGAGATTCTGAAGGACTTGAACAAAATCACATAAGTAGTTAAGTAGCAGAATTGAATCTTCAACACACCACAAGAGATGGTATAAGAAGTTAGTAAAAAACAATTATTATTAGATGAAAAAGTTTAAATGCCTGTTTCCCTACTGAATTAATGAGCTGAAAGATTTATTATCATTGATGGCAGGAGGATTCCAAAACATTTATAATTTTTAATTACTGCTGTAGAGCAATAGGTAAATTTTTGAGCCTTAAGTCTTTAGAACACCAGCCTACTCCTAAATCAACTAGTTGGCCCATCACCCTCTCTGAAACATGAACGTTTCCTGGGCAGGGACTGAGTATTGTGTACCATTGTCACAATAGCGCCCAACATAATTCTGGCATATACTATGTAGTCAATAAATATTAGAATGGATGAGGAAATGATTAAGAAATATGCAAAGGTTGGAACTTTGGACCACAAAAGCAATTTAGAATCTAGATGGTTAGGGCAAGGTCCAGGGGCATCAGTTACCAAGGACCAAAAGCTGGGATGTGTTTTTGAAGCTGTGAACTAAATTAACAAGTGGGCCCAGTGAATGGACAAAGACAGATCGCATGGACAAGCAGTCCAGGAACTGGGAAAATTGTCACTGGGCCATGAAATGTGCAGATGGCCAGGACGTTAGGCTGTCACAAGAGTTCACTAGCTGCTGACAGTGTGAACTAATTAAGATAAGGGTGTGTGTTTGGGATTTGCTTTGATATTTCTTGGTCGGGCAGAGATGGGTGCTTTGGTATGGTTGGCCTTTTTTCAGTGCAGAGACAAGCATCTTGGATGATTAGCACAGGTCACTGCTGTGGCTGGAACATGTATGGTAGTCTCAGAAGGCAAAGGTAGCGGACCTGGCAAAAAGATTCCTTTTTAAGGAGACATTTCTAAATTCAAGGAGTTTCCCAACCATCAAGTGATTGATGGGAAAAACTGTTGGTTAAAGGAATCCCAGATTTATATGTTCCTACATATATCATATGTTGTCCCTTTGACAGACTACCACCTGTCAAGTGAAGAGGAAGATGTGCCCTCTGAGGGCAGCCAGGAGCCAGTGGGACTCTGCCTGACTTAAGCTGGTGGGGTGAATGTTTTCTATTTATTCACATACTTACCATCTTGGTACTCTTCATTCCTTCCTGTAGATTGGAGTTACCATTTAGAGTGATTTTCCTTCCTGAAGAACTTCTTTTAGCATTCGTTATAGTGCAGATCTGTTGGTTATGAATCTTCTCAGTTTTTGTCTGAAAATATATTTATGTTTGCCTTAATTTTTGAAGGATAGCTTCACTAGATATAGAATTTTTGGTTGAATTTTTTCCCTACCACTCCAGCAGTGTAATATATTGTTCCAGTATCTTCTGGCTTCCATAGTTTTTGATGATGTCATCCATTGATCTTTTCATCATTCTCCTTTATATAATGTGTTATTTTTCTCTGGTCCCATTAAAAATTTTCTTTTCATCTTAAACTTTCAGTAGTTTGACTATTATATATCTGAGAGTGATTTTATTTGTGCTTATTAAGCTTGGGGTTCATTGAGATTCTTAAATCTCTAAAAGGGGTAAGAACTGAGTGAAAAGGGGTCTGAGAATATTCTGGGTGATATTAGCGTTCCATGTCTTGGTTCTTATTGTTTTCCAAATGCATACATTGCCAAAACACATTGAATTGTACACTTAAGACCTATGCATTCCACTTTAGCTTATATTTTACCCTAGAAAGAGACTTAAAGCATTTATGTTAAAAAATGTAACATTATGGGAGCTATATGTATTAACTTTCTTTGAATGAGTTTGCTATGACTAAATCTGGGAATTCAATTTGCCATTTTGTTTTCAAGATTACTTTTTAAATCTCTGCACATATTTTTATCTTCTAAACGATAGAAGTCCTGGCCGGGCATGGTGGCTCACGCCTGTAATCCTAACACTCTGGGAGGCTGAGGTGGACGGATAGTTGAAGGTCAGGAGTTCGAAACCAGCCTGAGCAAGAACGAGACCCCGTCCCTAGTAAAAATAGAAAGAAATTAATTGGCCAACTAAAAATATATAGAAAAAATTGGCCGGGCATGGTGGTGCATGCCTGTAGTCCCAGCTACTCGGGAGGTTGAGGCAGAAGGATTGCTTGAGCCCAGGAGTTTGAGGTTGCTGTGAGCTAGGCTGACGCCACGGCACTCCAGCCTGGGCAACACAGTGAGACTCTGTCTCAAAAAAAAAAAATGATATATAAGACAGATGAAAAATAGAGGCATCTTAAGATTCATGTAACAAGGGAAGGAAGAAAGGAAGAAAGGAATTGGGGGAGAGGAAAGAAAGGAAAGAATGAACTTGAAGATGATGGAAAGGAAGGATTTGTGAACCTGGGCTGCTGTGTTTAATAGAAGATGTAAGAATGTAAGTGCAAGGTTAATAGGCTAGGAGTGTAAATGCAAGGCTAATTTTACTAGGTAAAAATTTGAGCTCTATGAATTTAACTCTGAGAAGACAAGGACTACCTGTTCCCTTCCCTGCCACATACTAATGTCGTGCTTCCCTCAATCTTTTGACCTGATGAAGGTTAAAAAAATATTACCTTGTGTTCCCTAAGCTCCTGATCTACAAGACTGTGCTAATATATGGTTTAAGAGGTTCACTTGATTCATTTTTTCATTCATTCAACCAATATTTATTTATTGTGTACTGTCTGCTAAGCACTTTTCTAAACACTCAGTGGTAACCAAGCAAGACAAACAAGACCCTTAATACTTGTTAAGTTTACATTTGAGAGAGAGAGCATGGGATTTAAAAAAAAAAAAGATAATTATAAGTAGTGAGATATGCAAAACAGGATATTGTGATAAGGAGAACTGAGGAGATAGCTGTGTTAGCTTGGATGACCAGGGAGTTCTTTCTGAGAGATCAACATCCATTCTCAGATCTGAGCAAAAAGAAAGAGAGATAGGCTTGTACAATCTAAAGAGAGAAGTTGTATTGTCTTCTTGCTGGTTTCCTAGATAAATGAAAAAAATACCATTGTATCAATGAAGACAAGTTAATAAAAAGATTCATTTCCTAAAATGTGATGGAGAGGTTGAGGATAATATGTGCCTTCTGCTGGAAGCTCCCTTTGCAGATGAGTCACTGTTCTGTGGCTTGTGAGTACAAACAGCAGCCAGAAGGCATTGCTGGCCAACAGCTGCCTGGGCTTGGCTTCCCCGGCATGAAAGGAGGGCTCAGGGTTAGGGAGAATAAACACAGCAGGTCACAAGGCAGTTAGTCATAGTAACCTGGTGTGTGCTCCCTGTGGGAAAAACAAGGAGTTAGCACAAAAAGTACCTCCTCCTGGTCCACTAAGCTGGGTATCTCATGCCAATATATGCATTTTTTCATATGTGAAAAAACTTGATGAAAATGGTAAGCAGCCTGAAGCACGTTAGCAGTCAGTAAGCTACACCTGCCCTGATGAATGTCACTTTCAAGTGTGTAATGACACCTCTCAGCACCCTTTAATGCAGCTCCTTGTTCAAGGCTCTGAACCTTGATCAGTGTGAACCTGAAGAGAGTAAATCCTTCTTTCTGTTACTATGCATGCCTGACACTCAATACATGTTGAGCTAAATTAGACTTGAAAAGATAAGTAGTGAAGGCGGGGAGAAACAAAGGTAAATTTACATTGGGCATAAGAGAATCAAGTGTAATACAGTAGAAAGTTTTTTTCAGAGTCAAATTCATTGTTTTCCTAAAGGACTTGCAGGATAGCTTTATGCAGGAGACATCTCCAGTTAATTGCTGGAAGAAGGCTCCACAGGGAATACGCCTGCTATTGGGGGGAGTGGACTCAGCAGCCTAATTGTTTTTCCCTCATTCATTACCATTTGTAGGTCCCTTGGTGCAGAATTTGGCAAACTGGCTTAATAAAACAACAAGAAGTATGAAGACTTCTTGTTGGCTTGATATGAAATATTCTTGCCAACATGTATTGAAATCAGCACAGAGGGATCACCTTGTCTCGTTAGTGAGATTTTCATTTATTATTATGGACTTTGTGCAAACATTTAATGGGATCTCTTATGTGCAAAGTACAATGCTAGAAACTCAGGAATGTCTGGAGAGACATTTCACTTGGCTCTTGCTCTCAAGAAGCTTACAGTCTGGTCACATTAGGAAATGCACGCATCAATTATCTGAAACAATATGGAAAGGACTTCTACAACAAAACTGCATTTTGTAGAATGTAGTGGGAGTTCACTTTAGGGAAATACAAATTTTAGAAGGGTGCTTTATTCCTCTTTTGAATGATGGATTACTATTATAAATGAAATTCTCAGCAATAAGACCCATTTACCTCAAAATTTCTTCACAAAAGATTCTTGCTTTTGATTTTGACAGCTTCATCAAGAGAGCAGCTTTTCCTTGTGTATTATTGGTTTATTTTGCATTTTTCTCCCCTCCTTATCCTCTCTAACCTCTCTAAGGCAAGTAGGCTGAAAGTAAATACATGAATATTAAATAAACCATACTTTTCATGTTCTGAATCATCAAAAAAATGACTAAGCCTTTTCCCAAAAGGCTGCTCCCTGAGATAGATCAGTTGCTATGTAGCCCTTTGAGGAAAAATGGGGGTTGGGGAATCACTTCAGTCTAAGAAGTTTGTGAAATCCCAGAATCAGAGGTGGAGTAGGGCTGGGTTTTCAATCTGGAAATTTTGAAGCTGTGTTTGCTTAACTTCTAGGTTAATTCCTCTCTTTCTTTGTGTTCCTCTCTGAAGTCTGTATGATTTCTACCCGAGGGTGATCAGGAAATAGTAGGGTTGGCCTCCACTCACAGCGAGGGGGTGTCACTGCTAATACCTCCAGATCCACATGCCACACGTACATCCCTGGGAACTTACTGGGCTACAGGACAGAAAATTCCTGCAGCAGGAAATGTCTGCAGTCGGGGAGTTTCTGCAGACAGGCCCACACCTGTACCCTGCCCTTCTCCGGCTTTTGCAGAAAAACATGGAAACCATGAATTGTTTAGGTTCAAAGTTGCAGAAGTCATAACATGGTTTAGAAAAAACGTAAAAGCAACAAAAAATAGTACTGTTAACTCTCTTCCCTCAGTCCTGTACAGCGGGATTCTTGAATAACGTGGTTTGTTCTTCGTTTTCTTATCAAATTGATGAGGAAAAACAGTTGATTCCTGGCTGGGGCCACTGTCTGTGCGGAGTTTGCACATTCTCCTCATGTTCCCACAGACTTTCTCTGGGTGCCCTGGTTTCCTTCCACATCCCAAAGGTGCACCCATCCGATGAGTTGACATGTCTACATATCCCAGTAGTGAGCATGCGGGGGTGTGTGTGCGTGCACACTGCAATGGGATGGCATCCTGTCCAGGGCTGGTTGTCCCACCTTGCACCCTGAGCTGCCAAAAAAGGCTTGGCCACCTGAGATCCTGAACTGGAATTACAAGCGGGTAAATCATCTGATTTGTTTTAATTAATCTTTCTTAAATGTGTGTATAGCTCATATTTATTTCAGTGTTTAATAGTGGAATTATTTGGATCTCTATTTAGAAGTTTTTGCAGCCAGAAATATGCCATAGAAACTTAAACTCTTGTTAATTATATCAGTCTATGATCAAATTGGTTCTGTTATACGTCATTTTGCATATATGTCATAGTTTCCAAGAACCAATTGACCACATGAAGTGAGGACTTAATATAGTTTCTTTAGTGAATTGGCAAAACACCCCAAATCAGAAGTTTCCCTTTCCTCATTGCTCTATTTAATATCACACACATCCTCAGACCTCTTGCACCACTCAGACTACAAGTGCCATCTGCCTATGAGAGGAAGACCTGGGAAGACAGGGCAAGGGCACATCCCTGGTGTCTCCCAGGTTCAAATCTCAGTTTGCTCAAGCCTACCCTTGATCTCATGCAGAGGGCATTGGCCGTTCAAGGAGGAAGCATCAGGTAGCAGGGGTGCCATTTACCTCACTCCCTCTGTTTGAATGGGACTGGCTCATCAATTGATCCTACTAAAGAAAATACTTCACATCCATGTTGGATGTTTGGCCTGTTTTCTGCTAAACCTGCCCATGGAGAAAGTGCAAGGAAAGCCACTTTATTGGGGTGCTTGAAATTGGATTATCCAATCTGGCCTGCTTTCCATACTTCAGCTTTTCATACTTCAGCAGGAAATTTTATATTTACACAAGGTTCTGTGTGTATTTATAAATTTCTACCTGAATGTCTTTGTTTCTTCCTCTAATAAAACATTCCAACAAAACAACTGTCTCATAATATTAAGAATTAGGCATATCTTTACAAATTGAGTTCTTATTTTTGGCCTGATTTCCTTCTGAAAATGGTGAAATTAGAGAAGCTGAAAGTGTGCGTGGGGTCTTCTCCAGGGAGCTGAGCCCTGGGAATGCAAACAGTGAGTGCAGGTGTTTATGACCTGCTCTGGAGGAGTTAACACCACACTTGTTTGTTCACTGTAAGTGGGGAATGACTCTCAGATATCCTGGTATCAATGGAAGGCCTACCAGGAAGTTTTCTTGAATATCAAAGCACAATTCTTTTTGTTTCTTCATACTTGTGAACATTTTGCTTTCAAGTATGCTTTCTTCAGCTAGAGCGTCAGCAAACTGCAGCCTAGAGGCCAAATCTTCCTTTTCCCACCATAATTTTTTTGTATGACCTATGAGCTAATTTAAATAGTTGAAAAAAACCAAGAGAAAAATATTATTTGGGGGCATATGAAAATTATCTGAAATTTAAATTTCAGTGTCCATACCTAACGTTTTATTGGACCACAGCCATTACTAATTTGTCCATGTATTTGCTATGACTTATTGTGCTACCATGGCAGAATTAAGTAGTTATAACAGAGATCACGTGTCCCAGAAAGCCTGAAATATTTACCATCTGGCCCTCAGAGCTAGAGGACTTAGAATTTCCAGCTCTGCTGAAAGCTTTGGCTCCTTCCAGCCTATGCTCATGTGCATGTATATTTTTATACATATTGTTTCTAGTTAATTTAAATAAAATGTCACTTTAAATTTCTTTCTAATTTTTACTATCTTTATGATGAATCTAGTATGTTTTTTGCTTCTTAATTGCATGTATGGCCTCAAGGGTACAGACTATATGGTCTTTTTTATTTTTTTATTCTGAGTACATTCTTTTGCAGAACAGACTGTATGTTTTTATTCTATACAAGAGAGTATGAAGTCTTTAAGATGTCTTTCACATAGCAGTTGGGAAACAATTGTTTCATAAATAAATTATCAGATAAATGAGTACAAGATGATTTATCAAATATTTCTCCCATGGTTCGTGCTGCCCTTCTGGAATTCCCGATGACATATTGGAATTCTATCAATCTAACCTCTATGTCTCTCTTTTCTTTTTTAAATTTTTAAATAAAAAAAAATTAAAAATTTTAAATTAACAAAAATTGTACATATTTATGGGGTACTTAGTGATGTTTTGAAACCTACAATGTTTAGTGATCAGACAGATCAGGGTAATTAGCATATCCATCATCTCAAACATTCATCGTTTCTTTGTGTTGGGAACATTCAACATCTTCCTTCTAGTTGTTTGAAACTACATAATGTATTGTTAACTGTCGTCATCCTACAGTGTTATAGAATGCTAGAACTTATTCCTCCTGTCTAGTTGTAGTTTGCTATCCTTTAATAAATCCCTGCATATGTCTTAACTGCTATTGTATGTCTTCATTGTTATTGTGTACTAGGATCTCGGTGAACACCTCAGTACTGTCATCTGATTTACTAAATTTATCTCTGTATCTATCCAATCTAGGGTTCAGCTTATTTAGTGATCTACTTAAATATTGATAATTAAATGAATATAGTTTTAATTTCTATAACTTAGAGTTGCTTCTTTTTAATATCTCATTTCATTTCTGTTTTTGAAAATAATTTCTTGTTCACATTTCAGGCTGTAATTTACCTTTTTGAGGATCCTAAGAAACTTAGTTTAAAGTAATTTTCAGTACGTTTCATAATTTTTCATTTTAACTTCAGTGAGTTCATGTCCCAATTGTCTTTTCTAGCTTTATGTTTCTTCATGTATTTTTGAGTTATGTTTTTTTCATATTGAATGATAAATTCTTGTTTGTCTCAATCTCTCACTCCTTCTCTCTTGCTCTCATTCCAGCTCTTTCTCTCTCTCTCTCTCTCTCCTTACCCACATACTGATCGCTCCTCTTACTGGTTTTATGGTCACCCGCCCACCCCCACCCTGTGGCATCCATGGAACCCCAGTGAAGAATTAGGTCATATCCTAGTGGTTCAGAACTTTGACCCTTGATGAAGTCGAGACCATATGCTTCAGGATGCTTATGCTCTATCTGAGAACAATCAGTGTCCAGACCAAGAAGACCACAGTGGTGTGCTGCCACCTCCCCTCACCATGACCAAGGCACTTTTTCCTCCAGGTTCTAGGAGTGGTTGACTCATGACTGCTAACAGCTGAGTTCCTCTTCAACAATTATCTTTAACCATAGGAAACTGCCTTCCCCAAGCAATACCCATGTCTGGGGACAGCCCACACTTGATGCCTGGTCAGTGATCAGGCTCACTGACCTCAGCAGCCTCACCTCATTCTAGACAATTCTGAAGGGCCCCTCTGGCTCCACAGCTTTCCACAGGATTGGCTAAAGGCTCTGCTGCCCTGCGTCACGTTCAGCTTCTCCCTGGGCCCAGTTGCTCCCCTCATTCCCCAAGGACCAAGGTGTCCTTGGTGAGAGCTTCCCTAGTTATTTGCTGCACTCAATCTCCATCTCAGAATTGGCTACCCAGTAATGTAACTGAGGACAGCAACTGACGTTATAAGATACATATTCACGAATGTCAGATACGGACAGTATGCAGTGTAGGAGTCAGAATGAGGTCCCTTTGGGTCAAAGTTGTGAGGATGATGTTGTAGAAGAAATGAGCCCTGCTCATGAATGACACATTTAGGAAGGAAGGACTGGAGACTTTGATGCTGGCAGCTCCACATCCAATTCCCTTGTCCCTTAACTGTCATGCCCCTGTACTCCCAGACACCATTTTTCTCTCTGATTATATCATTTCCATTGTAAGGCACAGTTTCAAAGAATCTACAACACTTTAAAAGCTATTAAATTATAAGACATAAGGCCAGGGTAATAAATGATAGATCCAAATGGGAGGGAAGAGGAAAAAACCTACTTCCTTTTGGCTCCAATAATATGCTAATAAAAAAATTGGAAATAGAAAATTAAGCTTTTGCAAGGAAGGATTTAGAGGTAGGGCACAGTAGGAAATTCCATGTCCCACTTGAAGGCATGTGGTAGAAATTTTCAGTACAATTTGTGAAGGTGGGAAGAAATCTAGGGGAAATGATGTTGTGATTCTTTCTTCCATTTGCTTTTGCAGTGTTCACATAACACTTCTCTGCGATTCACTCCTTTTGGCAAAAATGGTTTTCGAAGAGTGCTGGAATGATGCCCTGAATGACATTTCAAATGGAATATAAAGTAGACGTGCATTGTTTCTCTCCATTTGTTTTAGTTTGATACTAATGAAATGGCCATTCTTATAATTCAAAATGATTAAGTACTAACAATTTCATGTAACTCATCCTAAAAGCTTGAAACTTCTTGGTATATTTTGAAGTCCCAGCACACTCTTCCTAGCTAATAGATATCTATATTTAAACTCATTTTGAATTTAAAAGAAAACTCTCAATTTCATGTATCAATTTGCTTTGTATTTGTTCCACCTGGAGCATAAAAATGTGGAGATTTAAAATTTATTTTTAAAGACAACTTCATTGAAGTATAATTTACATACCATGCAATTACTCCATTTTAAGTGTATAATTAAATGATTATTAGTAAATTTACCAAGTTGTACAGCTATTCACATAAACCAGTTTTAGAAGATTTCCTTCCCCCTATTGAGACCCCTAATTCCCATACCCAACTACATTTCAAGCATGCTCTTCCCCTCCACAATGCTCACTGCGTCCCTCAGATATGGGTCTACCCCCGCAACCCCCGAATCCCTGGTGAACACCACCACCATTTGAGCACCGTAGTGTTAATCAATCAGTACCAATTTGATGGTGAGTACATGTGGAGCCCATGCTTCCGGTCTTGTGTCACCTCACTTTGAATAATGGGCTCCAGCTCAATCCAGGATAATATAAGCGGTGCTATTAGAAAAAATATCTTGGAAAGCAAGTATTTATATTTAAAAAAATTTTATTTTATTTTTTATTTTTTATTTTAGTTTTTGAGATAGAGTCTCACTTTGTTGCCCGGGCTAGAGTGCCATGGCATCAGCCTAGCTCACAGTAACCTCAAACTCCTGGGCTCAAGCAATCCTTCTGCCTCAGCCTCCTGAGTAGCTGGGACTACAGGCATGTACCACCCGTGCCCGGCTAATTTTTTCTATATGTATTTTAGTTGGCCAATTAATTTCTTTCTATTTTTGGTAGAGACGGGGTCTCGCTCTTGCTCAGGCTGGTCTTGAATTCCTGAACTCAAACGATCTGCCTGCCTCAGCCTCCCAGAGTGCTTGGATTACAGGCGTGAGCCACTGCCCCTGGCCTTAAAAAAATTTTAAATCTCACTTAAAAATTTTTTAAATATAAATACTTGCTTTCCAAGATATTTTTTTTTAATGCAAGGCATTTTTGCAAATGCATGCACTACACAGTAAAGTGGTCCCTCAGTATCTGTGGGGGATTGCTTCTAGGAGCCCCTAGGATATTAAAATCCATGATGCTCAAGTCCCTGATATAAATTGCTTTAGTATTTGAATATAATCTATGCACATCCTCCTATATACTTTAAATCATCTCTAGATTACTAATAATATCAAATACTATATGAATAGTTATTATACTCTGTTATTTAGGGAATAATGACAAGAAAAAATTTGTGCATGTTCAATACAGATGAAACCATCCTTTTTTTATAAAGTTTTTGATCCGTGATTGGTTGAATCTGCTGGATGTGCCCACAGATACAGAGGACCGACTGCACTTGTACTAGATCTTTCTAATTAAACTGTAATAATAAAAATATCATCTTGGGGGTAAGCTGAATAAGACCTTGAAATACATATAGAACTCGTCAAACTGTGTCTTTATGCAGAATTTGCATTCTATTCATTAACTTACCTATAAACACATATCAGTGAATTTTTTTTTGCTATTTCATTTTCACCAGAAAGCAAATTACCACAGGTGCAGTGTTCTTTTAAAATTTCTGGAATTTTGGCAGGGATTGTTTTTTAAGTAGAAAATTTCAAAATTATCCTACAAATATTGCCACAATCCTTAGAACCAGGGATCCTTAATATTTTCATGTCACATTTAAATCCCTGGAGAGCTAGAGAATTGGAAATGTTGGCTAAGGCTATAGCCACTGAATTGCTTTCAGAAGTAGAATAAATGAAGAGTTAGTTTTATATTTGTGTTTAAATCCCAGTTCCTTACTATAAGGTACAAAGTGACAATACTCTTTTTTTTTTTGCTCTATTTGAGGGAATATGTTACAAATAAACAAAATGTATGAATAAAAAACAAGTTAAAATGTATTGAAAATCTCTATTCCTCTCTTTGTTATATATTCTTTCAGTTCACATTGAATTTCTTATGCTTTGGGCATTTTTAATACTAGAAGAAAACTAGTATACAAATGTACAGTTTGGTACTATGTCATTTCAGCCATAGATTATTTATTTTCCAAATCTGCTGTCTCGGTTAATTTTTGGAAATTATCTTGAAGTTAGCATGTATATTTATATCCTTTTTAATATATGCTCTATTTCCTTATATTTCTGATTGTGAGTATTTATTAGGTGACATACCTTTGGATAATTCAAATTTTGAATATATTTGTATTTCTTATATAAATAAGAGTGCCTACTTAAACACATGATCAACATAATACCTTAAATTATGTCAGTACACACAGAATATTCTCAAACCAGAAAAACAGATCATTTCTAGAAATACTGTGAATTAATTGGAACAAGGCTGTAATTAGGGGTGGGATGTGTGTGTGTCTGTGAGTGAAAACAAGCATCTTTTCTTCTATTTCTGTTGCTCTTCTTCATTCCTGAAGTTCCAAGTTTTCCTTTAGTACCATTTCCTTTAAAGCTGAAGAACTTAATTTAGCATTTCTTTGTAAGCAGGCCATCGTTTTCTTCCCTTGGAGAATCTCTTCTTTTTGCCTTCATTCCTGAAGGAAATTTTCACAGAATATAGAATTCCAGGTTCATAATTCTTCTCTTTCATAACTTTAAAGATGTTGTTCCATTGTATCCTTGTCTTTATGGTTTGTGATAAAAAAATATGTGGTCGTTAAAGAGTTTCTTCCGTATATGCAATATGACATTTTTCTCTACCTTTAAGACTCTTTATTTTAGGTTTTCAAGAGTTTAGTTATTAATATATCTGAGGATGTTTCTTTGACTTCATCCTATTTAGGGTTTGCTGAGACTATTGAATGTGTAAACTATGTCTTTATCAAATTTCTTGAATTTTTACATACTATATTATCTAAACATTTTTTTGTGCCAATATCTTTCTTCCCTCCTTTAATAACTCTAATGACACGAGTGTTTGACATTTTGATATTGGCCCTTAGGGCTCTTAATTCTATAAATTTTTTCAATCTTTTGCTCTGTGTTTTCAGATTGGATGATTTCTATTAATCTCTTCTTGATTACTCAGTAATTCCTTTGTCATCTCCACTCTGCTATTGAGCCCATCAAGTGAATTTTTAATTTCGGATATAATATTGTGTTTTGTCAGTTCTAAAATGCTGTTTTTTTGTTTATATTTTTGTAGTTTCTATTTCGTTACTGACAACTTGATCTTTCCATTTATTTCAATTTTGTTTAATTTTACATTATGGAGCATGATTATAATAGATGTTTTAAAATAATTTTCTTATAATTCTAACATTTGGGCAATTTCAGGGTTGGCATCTATTGATTGTCTTTTCTTTTGAGAATTGGTCAGATTTTTTTGGTTCTTTGTATATCAAATAATTTTGGGTTGTATCCTGGACACCTTGAATATTATGTTATAAGACACTGAGTGATATTAAAATCCTCTGGAGAATGTTGTTTTTTCTTTGCTTCTTTTTAGGAGATAGTCAATCAGTTGGTTTTAGGCCACAAGCTTTGTCTCACTTTCTGTGGTTGCTGGTTCCAATGTCAGTTTAGTTCGTAAAACCTTTGCCATAATATTTAGGTCTGCCCTGCACATGCATTACTCAGGGATCAGTTTGGGACTGGGTCAATTTTAATATCATAGTTCAGTTTTCAAAGCTCATTTGGGACTGTTCCATGGATTTATAGTTTGGGGTGATACTAAGACTCTTCTGATTTATGACAGAATTAGAGGATCCTGCTTCTTTCCACCTTCTTGCCAGTATTTCCATTTTCATCTTTAGTTTCTGGGACCCTTTTCTCCAGTTCCTTTGGTCAGAGACAAATTTGGAATGGGGGAGTTAGATGCCTTCAAGGCAGCAGAAGCAGTGCAGCTTTGCAACTGGAACTAGCTTTGGGCTAGGGTCAAGAAAAAAAGAGGTAAAACAAAGTTTTGAAAGTGGATATAATTTGATGGTTATCCACTCCAATCAATTCTTCTAGTCTTATTATTGGTTATCAGGAAGATATGGGAATAGAGCAAAACATTACCAATGGCCTATGTGGTATTACTACCTAAGTTAGATTTAGTTATTATTAGTTATTGTGGTGTTATTATCTAAGTTAGATTTACTTATTCCTCCATTTCATTTCCCCAAATGCGTACTTATCTTCCACTTAATTCATTTGAAAGAATAGATATTCACACAATATATGTCCACAAAATAAAAGAAAAACAGAAATTGTAATAAAAAATGTTTTGAAATTGGAAAAGAGGACATCAGTGAAAATTGCTGAATAGTTAGCTCCAACCGCTGTCCTTCCACAGAAGGAAATCAAGCAAAACCATCAGAATCACCTTTTCAGAACTTTTTAAATCCATCAAAGATTTATGCAACCAAGAGAAAGATGAACAAAGAAAAGGCAACTTTAAAATGGCAGGAAAGTGTTTTGACATTTGCATTTGTCTTTCATCCATGTCCATCCACAGAGTGTTGGAGATCTTTAAGATTGCAGCCTGCATTCCCAGTGTAGGACTCTGGTCCCTGCTTGCAGAGAGCAGAGCAGATCTTATTTCCAAAGAATTGTTTTTATTTGTTTGTTTGTTTCAGCATATTATAGGGATACAAATGTTTAGGTTACCTATATTGCCTTTGACCCACTCAAGTCAGAGCATCAAGCATGTCCATCCCCCAGACTGTGTGCACTGCACCATTAGGTGTGAATATACCCATCCCTTCCTCCCTCCAACCTGCCTGATACCCAACGAATATTATACTACTGTATGTGCACTTAAATGTTGCGTAGTTAAGTCAGTTAATACCAATTTGATGGTGAGTACATGTGGTGCTTGTTTTTCCATTCTTGGGATACTTCACTTAGAATGGGTTCCAGCTCTATCCAGGATAATACAAAAGATGCTAGATCACCATTGTTTTTTGTGGCTGAATAGAACTCCACAGTATACATATACCACATTTTATAAATACACTCATGTATTCATGGGCACTTGGGTTGTTTCCATATCTTTGCAATTGTGAATTGTGCTGCTATAAACATTCGAGTACAGATGTCTTTTTTATAGAAAGTCTTTTATTCCTTTAGGTAGATGCCCAGTAATAGGATTGCTGGATCAAATGGTAGTTCTATGTGTAGCTCTTTGAGGTATCTTATTATTACTTTCCACAGAGGTTGTATTAGTCTGCAGTCCCACCAGCAGTGTATGAGTATTCTTATCTCTCCACATCCATTCCAACATTTATTGATTTGGGACTGTTTGATAAAGGCCATTCTCACTGGAGATAAATGATATCTCATTGTGGTTTTGATTTGCATTTGCCTGATGATTAGAGATTTTTAGCATTTTTTCATTTTTGTTGGCAATTCATCTATCTTCTTTTGAAAATTTTCTGTTCATGTCCTTTGCCCACTTTTTTTTTTTTTTTTTTTTTTTTTTGAGACAGAGTCTCATTCTGCTGCCCGGACCAGAGTGAGTGCCGTGGCGTCAGCCTAGCTCACAGCAACCTCAAACTCCTGGGCTCAAGAGATCCTTCTGCCTCAGCCTCCCTAGTAGCTAGGACTACAGGCATGCGCCACCATGCCCGGCTAATTTTTTCTATATATTTTTAGTTGTCCCGATCAATTTCTTTCTATTTATAGTAGAGACGGGGTCTCGCTCTTGCTCAGGCTGGTTTCGAACTCCTGACCTTGAGCGATCCGCCTGCCTCGGCCTCCCAGAGTGCTAGGATTACAAGCGTGAGCCACCGCGCCCGGCCCTTTGCCCACTTTTGATAGGGTTGTTTGATTTTTTCTTGCTGATTTTCGTGAGTTTTTTTTTTTTTTTTTTAAGACAGAGTCTCACTCTGTTGCCTAGGCTAGAGTGCTGTGGCGTCAGCCTAGCTCACAGCAACCTCCAATTCCTGGGCTTAAGCAATCCTACTACCTCAGCCTCCTGAGTAGCTGGGACTACAGGCATGTGCCACCATGCCCAGCTAATTTTTTCTCTATATTTTTAGTTGTCTAGCTAATTTCTTTATATTTTTAGTAGAGACGCAGTCTCACTCTTGCTTAGGCTGGTCTCGAACTCCTGAGCTCAAACCATCCACCTGCCTGAGCCTCCCAGAGTGCTAGAATTACAGGTGTGAGCCACCTTGCATTCTATATAGATTCTAGTTATCAGCCCTTTATCAGATGTGTAACATGTGAATATTTTCTCCCATTCTGTGAGTTGTCCTTTTGCTCTTGTGATAGTTTCTTTGGCTGTGCAGAAGCTTTTTAATTTGATCAGGTCCCATTTATTTATTTTTGCTGTTGCTGCAATTGCCTTTGGGGTCTTCTTCATAAATTCTTTCCCTAGGCCAATGTCTATAAGAGTTTTTCCAACATTTTCTTCTAGAGTTCTTATAGTTTCATTCGTTAGGTTTAAGTCTGTTATCTACCATGAGGGTAATGTCCCAATCTGTGCTAAAAATCTAGATATCCAGGTACAAGAAGCTCAAAGAACACTAAACAATCCATTGTTAAACAACCAATGGATCAAAGAGATAATCACAAGGGAAACTAGAGAATGCCTGTAGACAAATGGAAATGAAAACACAACATACCAAAACTTATTGGATGCAGTGAAAGTAGCGCTGAGAGGGAAATTTATAGTTGTAAACAATTCCACTAAAAAAGAATGATCTCAAATTAATAACTTAGGCAGTATAATTCTAAGTAATGATTTCTAGAAAGGCTGTACCAATGTCACCCTACTAGCAAAATGTTGTTTCCTCTCCCAGCAACTCAATATTATGATTTTTTTTCTAATTTTTACCAATCTAATGGATGTAAAATGTCAGCTCATTTTTTTTCTTTATAATTTGTCTATAAAGGCTTTTAGCTTCTCTGTATAAACATATTGCCTGATCAGATTTTCCTTTGTAGGATGCTTACTTAGATGTTTTACCTACTCCTCTGTTGGTTAACCTGGCTTGTTTTTGATATACAGGAACTTCTTATCTATTCTAAATATTAATCTCATGTACATTTTAGATGTCATGTGTATTCATCTGTTAATATTATTTATGTTGGCATTTGTTGAATATCCAAATTTAATGCAGTCAAATCCATCTTTATTATTATTGTTATTATTGCCTGATAGCTTACATTCTTGGATATTGTTTTAGAAGATAATCCTCACTCCAAAGTCACAAAGTTATTTTATCTTTTCATCTATTAACTCTAGAGTGTTATCTTTCCCATTTAGGTCTTTATTCATCTGGAAACTACCTTTGTGTTATCCAGCATTACTATTTTCTCTATTTATTGAGCCAATTTTTGTCTTCTAGATAGCCTATCCTTTACTTTTTATTTTTTAAACTACTTTATTGAGGTATGATTTACATAGAAAAAGCTGTACATGCTTAATGTATATGTCTTTATGAGTTTTGGGGATAAGTACACACACATGAAACCATCCCCACCATCAAAGACATAAACATCCATCATCCCCCAAGGTTTCATCCCTCCCCTTTATTTTTTTTAATTTTTATTTATTTATGTATTTATTTGAAGACAGAGTCTTTCTCTGTTGCCTGGGTTAGAGTGCCGTGGTGTCAGCCTAGCTCACAGCAAGCTCAAACTCCTGGGCTCAAGCAATCCTCTGCCTCAGCCTCCTGAGTAGCTGGGACTACAGGCATGTGCCACCATGCTCGTCTAATTTTTTCTATATATTTTTAGTTATCCAGCTAATTTCTTTCTATTTTTAGTAGAGACAGGGTCTCACTCTTGCTGAGGTTGGTCTCAAACTCCTGACCTTGAGCAATCCTCCCGCCTTGGCCTCCCAGAGTGCTAGGATTACAGGCGTGAGCCACTGCGCCTGGACTCCCCTTTATTATTATTAGTGTTTTTTGTTGTTTGATTTTTGGGGGAGTAAGAACAGCTAACATAAGATCTATCCCCTTAGCAATTTTAAGCATACAATACAATATTGTCAGCTATAAGCACTATGCCATATAGTAGATGTATGCTATATCCAGCTTTCTCAGTACTTTATGCTGAAGAGACTCTCTTTTCCCGATTGTGTAATTTTGGATATCTTTATTGGCTGTATATGTGTGGGGTTGTTTCTGGGGTCTCTCTTCTATTCCAGTCATCTCTGTGCCTGTTTTTATGCCAGAACCATAATTGCTATAGTTTTGTACTAAAATTTGAAATCAGGAAATGTGTTGTCTCCAGCTTTCTTCTTCTTGTTTAAGGTAGGTTTGCCTATTTAGGGTCTTTTGTGTTTTCGTACAAATTTTAGGATAGTTTTTTCTATTTCTGTGAAAAATGCTATTGGAATTTTGATAGGGATTGCATTGAATCTCTAGATCACTTTGGGTAGTATGGACATTTTAGTAATATTAGTTATTCCAATCCATGAACATGGGATATATTTCTATTTTTGTGTATCTACTTTAATTTCTTTCGTAATGTTTTATAGTTTTTAGTGTGCAGATCTATCACCTTCTTTGTAAATTTATACCTAGTATTTTATTCTTTTTGATGCTATTGTAAATTTATACAATAAAGTTGTGTATTTGTTTTCTTACAAAAAACAGCTGATTTTTTTTTTACAGTACAATGTTTATAGTCACAATTTGTAGTGAGCTGATTTCCCAAAATATATTATCACTCAAGTTGACTTATCTGGAGATTCCTCAAAGAGCTAAAATTAGAATTACCATTTGATCCAGCAATAGCATTATTAGGCATCTATCCAAAAGAGCACAAGACATTCTGTTATAAAGACATCTGCACCCGAATGTTTATGGCAGCACAATTCACTATTGCTAGGTCATGGAAAAAACCCAAGTGCCCATCAATGCATGAGTGGATTGTTAAAATCTGGTATTTGTTCACAATGGAATATTACTCAATTTTAATAAATGACAGTAAGTTAGCACCTCTTGTATTATCCTGGATTAAGCTTGATCCCATTATTCGAAGTGAATTTACCGAGGTGTACAGTTAATCACATGAATCAGTTTTTGAGGAATTCCTTTCCCCTATTGATACCCCTAATTCCGCTCCCCCACTATTTTTCAAGCCTATCCCACCCCTCCACCGTGACCCCCCCGGGCGCGCCG